>CM076689.1:17031996-17321996 GCA_038501925.1 Xenopus petersii | reverse complement strand
ATTTAACCGAAAAATTTCGGTGGGGGAAAAAACTCGAAAAAACTGTAGGAAAATTCAAATTGTACGATTTTTGCACGAAACCCAGCGCAGATCAGGAAATCTTCAGGGCTTCTCCCATTGACTTATATTCAACCTCGGCAGGTCTGAGATGCTGGATTTTCGATTCTGACTTTTTTCATCCTCGGGGTATAATAAATCACAAATAATTCGAGGTTTTATTTCACTGAAAATTCGGATTTTATAGTCAAAAATACTCAACTTGTTTGACTTTTTGGCATTCGGACTTTAATAAATAACTCCTAAAGGTGGCCATACATGGATAGATACACTCGTTTGGCGATGTCGCCAAACGAGCGGATCTCCCTCCGATATGCAATATCGGGCAGATCCAATTGTGGGCCCTAGGGCCCAACGATTGGATCCTAGCATTCACAAACGTGCGGTTGGATCGCGGGACCGCATCAACGAACAGATGCGGCCGCGATCCGACGGGATTTTTAAACCCATCCGATCGAGATCTGGCCGACTTTCGGCCAGATCTCGATCGGGGAAGCCCGTCGGGGACCCCCATACACGGGCCAATAAGCTGCCGACACAGTCTGTCGGCAGCTTTTATCGGCCCGTGTATGGCCACCTTAAGTGTTCCTCACAAATCTGACTCTAATTGGCCATCAAGCTGCACTGCCAGGAGTATCCAAGATAACAAATAAACATTTTCAGCAAATCTCACTATATATAGCATTCTGTCTGGGCCCTTCAGGCTAAGGCTTTGGGTCAACCTAGAGAGTCCAGACCCACAGTTTGGGAACCACTGCCAAAAGGGATATTTCATCTGCCAAAACAGCCTTCAAAACTGTAATGTAATCTGCCCTGCTGAAATATACTTACAATGAAGTAAGGTTTCACAAGTGCCCGGGCTGGACAACTGATGATTTCAGTTGGTGCCTCTGCCAGCGTTTCCTAACAAACACTGAAGACATCTGGGTTCTATAAAGAAATGCCTGAAGACTTTCTTTTCTTAGACATTGCCTCAAGCCCTGTGTCAAATGCAATTTCAAGAAATGCAAATTAAAATAGAAATCCCGTAATTTAGACAATTGAAAAAAAAAATGTTTAGTAAGATGTTTTGGGTCTATATAATGTTTTCTTTAAAGAAATGTTAAAGTATGAGGGTATAGCTTGTTTTTAAGGGCAGCAAATGGCTGCACTCATCTCATAATTACAAATATATGATAATGTTGTTGCAGCTATCCTGATCTCAGCCATATTGGGTTTCCATCCAAATAATACTCTTGTAGCAATCTTGTAGGCAAGATTTCCAGAAGTATCTTGGAGAACAAGGAAGCATCCAAACCAGATACCGCCCAAGATTCCCATCAGACAACTGGAAACTTTAAGTAGGGGTAGGGTACAGTATTAAGGCATATTGGTTGTTATTTGAATTGAATGCTTGATATTTGGGTTGAATGCCTGCTGTTTTCCAGGGTGGATGAATTGCTAATGGGTATTATTAAAAGTCTAGGGAATATTTACAGATGTAGCCTCTAGTAATTGTATCTTGTAGTATTGTCACTAGCTTTGGCAGCTTTGTAACACCCATACCTTTTTGTACCACACAAGGCCAGTCTACTAATGGTGCTGTACATGGTCCATAACATGTTTATTTATAAGTTTGTGTTTCCAGCTGTCTCTTTAAGTAGCTTTATATTATGTTTGCTGCATGTGAATGAAGGATAAGGCAAAAGTTCCCAAAACCCCAACCCCCAGTCCATCATGATCTGCTCTTTGCTTTAAGCCTGTGTTTATCTGTTTGCAAGAGCTACCAGTTGTCAGGGAGAGATGGAGGCTGTTTATATTAGTAGAGAATTGCATAGAAACTGCACTGCGTATCTTGACAGCGCTATATAAATAAATGATGATGATGATTTGGTCACTGTCACACAGGACTGTTTGGGGTGTTTTTAAGAAGCTCGATAATAAAGCAATATAGTTCCGGAAACAGCCTCCCATGGTAGAGTCCTGCAGCAGGTTGGGTACCCGCAAAAAAGCGGGTCCCCTGCGGGATGAGGGTAGGATTTTCGGGTGCGCGTATAGATGCTGGTCTGGGGGTCATGGGTCTGCAGGCCTCATCTAAATTTCTTATCTAATGTTATATTGTCTATATTTCACTGCTGTTAAAAGTTTACAGAACTTTTTTCTAACCCCAACTACTTTTGATGACGTCACTTCCGGGTTTGCAGCAACATCACTTCCTGTTTAATGGTAGTCGGCGGGTTGGAGATCGGGTTGCGGATAAGGCATTTGCTGGTTGGGGTCGGGTAGCAGATCAAAGTGGGTAAATATGCGGGTTGCAGTTCGGGTCAGGTCCGGGTTTTATAAATTCATTCCACACAGGACTCTACCCCATGGACTAGCAAGCCCTCCTAGATTATACAGAAGAGCCAGGAGGTTCAGGGGCATTATTAAAAAAAGTAAGGGTCTTATTGCCTTTTTTTGAAATACATTTCTATCTCCTATCAATTATCAGGGGCCAATTTCTGCACAGGCTCCCCTGGACTATAGCATAGGGGCCCAGTGGGATCAGGGGCCCATCCAGCTTTTTTTCAATTATAACTTCTATTTTCTTTTCTTTTTATTTGCTCTGCTGGGTCCAGTCGGGTGCACCTACTGGGAGAAGAAGGCAGGCAAGGTGCATGTGCCCTGAAGGGTCAGATCCAGTGACATCCACCAACTCAGCATAGAGAGCTCAGGGGGGTCTGTAGATGTCCAGACCCAGCAGTAGCCTAGAATGGGTGTTTGTGAATGTAGACTAGGGGCTTCACAACTCATTAATCTGGCATTGTCACTTACATGCAACTAGGCAAGTTCTCTTTCTGCTACTGAACTGAATTTCCAAAACACAGCTCAATAGAGGACTTGCCTAGAGCATGCATGGAGAAGGCAGTCAGAGACCTTACTTTTATATTAAAAGAGAACTCAACACTCCACTAATAAAAACCCCTACCCTGAACCCTACATAGTCCCCTCCCTGCTCCCCCCCCCGAATAGGTGATAAATCCCCCTAATCCTTTACTCACCTATCAGTGCAGAATAAGCGCTGCAGAGCTCATGGGCACCATCTTCCAGCTCTTCAGTATTCTTTGTTTCCTCTTCCTTCCCTTTGGCAATTTTTGTCACTTTTGGCACATGCACAGTTGCTACGAACCGGAAGATTGATCCAACTGCACATGCGCCAATACAGCGCTCGCTTTCCAAAGAACCAGAGGATAGCACCCATGAGCTCAACTGCGCTAACTCTGCACCTATAGGTGAGTAAAGGTTTAGGGCCCTTATTGGTGATATAGTCAAATCATTAAAGGTGCTACACTCACACTGAATTTCCTTTTGAAGCGTCGGGTGCACAGCTGTGTTCCTCTCTGCCAAGGAATATATCCACAGTAAAACAATAAATCCAGCAGCACTCCGATATGTGATTCAATTGTTTATTCGTGCCATTAGCAAAGCGACGTTTCGGGCTGGAATAGCCCGAAACGTCGCTTTGATAATGGCACGAATAAACAATTGAATCACATATCGGAGTGCTGCTGGATTTATTGTTTTACTAGGGCCCTTATAGGTGTTATCACCAAGCTAATAAACTTAGGAGGACCAATAATATTGTTGGAGGCGTCATGATATTAGGGGGCTGATTTGTGAAGTTCAAGGGTGATTTTATGATGTCAGTGGGCTGTGATTAGTCAGTTTTTAGCCACTAGAAAAGTGATCTTTCCAGTTCAAAAACAAACAGGTGCCAACCCTAGGCCTTTGGCCTTATGCCTTTGTATGGTCAAGGAACTCCGCAGTGTCATATCCTTAAGCTTTCTAGTAGGGGGTAAATTATCCCTTGTATGTACAAATGGTTTGACTCTTAAAATGAGACTGTATTCTCAAGGGGCCAAAACAACATCTCAGATCCTGAAGGAGACGGATGTTTAGGTAATAATGTACCACCTGTTGTAAAACTTTAAAATATTGACATAAGAAGCTGCCCTTTATCTGATACGATACATATGTTTATGGTAAATCTCCAGAACTTTAGGGGGAAATTTACTAAAGGGCGAAGTGGCTAACGTCATTTTGTCACTTCGCCAATTTACTAACGGTAGCTGGCGTAATTTCGCCAAGTAGATAGACTCTGGCGCAACATCGCACTCTAACGCCAGGCGAATTTACGGTCTGGCGAAAGAGCGTTACTACGCAAATTCACTACGTTTTTGATTTTACTGATCATACCTCTATCGCCAGATTTGCCTTCGCCAGCTCAGAACAGGCGAAGTGCAATAGAGTAGATAGGAGTTCCTCAAAAAAAAATTTTTGAGGAACTATTTAAGGATGATAGACTGAAAAAGATCGTAATTTTTTTGGGGGGTATCCTCCTCCCCCCCATACATTTCATAACATATGGCACCTAAACTATACTGTGGGCACATGTGTAGGGCATTGTAACAACTTTATATAAATTTTATTAAGGTTCCCTGGCCTTGTGTAGTGTAATGTATTTGCTGCAGCATATAGTCCATTGTACTTTAACTGCACGCCGTATGCTAATTAGCCAGCGCTAGCGTAACTTCGAACTGCTGAGCGTAATTCCGTGTTCGGTACCCTGTGCGCATCTTCGGATCTACGTGAATTAGCGCTGTCCAGTCGTTTTTATGCCTGGCGAAGTGTTGCGATGTGCGCAAAGCGAATTTTCGCCTGTTAGTGAATTTGCCCCTAAGGGTTATGAAATAAAATGCTCTAAGTTTGCCCAGGAGCAGTAACCCATAGCAACCAATCAGCAGGTAGCATTTACTGGTCACCTGTTAGAAAGCAAACATCTCATTGGTTGCTATGGGTTACTGCTCCTGGGCAAACGTAGTGCATTTTATTACATTAATTGGTTGATGTGACCTAATATTTATGGTTTCGTTGATTTGTTTTTGTGCACCATATGCATCGTTAGGATCCCGGGGGGCGGCCCCTATTTTTCTAAAATGGCAGTTTTCTATTTAGGATTACCCAATGGCACATACTACTAAAAAAGTATATTATTAAGAAAATGGTTTATTGACCTGAAGCAGGGTTTTACATATGAGCTGTTTTATGCAATTAAGACCTACATTCTTCGGTGGTATCGTTTTCCTTTAATGTTCTATGTGGTTTTAGGGGTTGGAGAGGGCCGCTTCCGGGGGTCCTTTTGTAGACCAATGACGTCACAAAAGGGGCGGGGTGAGCAGACGTGAGACTATAAAAACGGAACCCGGAATTCGGATGCCGGCATTTGAAGGTGGCGGGCAGCAGGCCCGGACTGGCAATCTGTGGGTTCTGGCAAATGCCAGAGGGGCTGCTATAAGGTCCCATAGAAAGTCAGTATTTAGTGGGCTGGTGGGGGCTGTTTGGGCCTATGTGTGGGCTGATTGGGCCTCTGTGTACCTGAAATGCCAGGGCCTATTTTAATTCTCAATCCAGACCTGGTGGGCGGGGAGAGCAGGAGAAGAGCTCAACCCGCACCCGGCCACCACCCGCGAGGAGCACTGTGAGGTCGACCCAAACCCGCGGGTATCAGGTCAGCCCACACATCACTAGCCCGAATGTATCCTTTCATCACACAAACACAGGCCGATCTTTCAAAATGGCTGACTCATGGAAGCTTATTTATTAAAAGTCAAATTTGGTGGATTTAGTGGTTTTGGAAACCACAACTAAACTCTAAAACTAACAATTGTTATTGAAGTGTGAAAAGATCCAATAGTAAAAAGTCCTGAGCGGTGCTGGAAGAAAATCTGAAAACAATTCCTAGTGAAAACAAAATCTGACAACCGCTAAAAGTCTGAATTGATTTAAAGCGATGCAATAGGATCTGCTCAGCTCCCATTGACTTCTACAGCACATTGACAAGTGAAAGATGTATAATCTCTGTAAAGCACTGTGGAATATGTATGTGTTGTATGTGAGTATTTTATTATTTTCATTTGTTCAATACAGCATATCATATCTCTGATGTTCTAATCAGTGGTCCGGATTCACATTGAGTAACAATGATATTTTGTGTGTGAGCTGACACCTCCCCACGACCCACTGTCCTCCCTTCGTGAATTGCAATTGCATACCTCCCAACTGTCCCTTTTTCGGAGGGACAGTCCCTCTTTTGACAGCTCAACCCGCAGTCCCTAATTTGTACTGGAAAGTCCCTCTTTTCTCTGCACTGAACAGCCAGAAAAAGAAACAAAGTTTCTCACTTAATTGGCTTTTAGCAGAGAGCCCAGAACAGCCACAGGTGCAAATAAGATACTTTGTAACAATTTTGAGACACAAAAACACAGTTTAGATAAGGAGAAATGTTTTCAAACTTTCATAACCTGCCAAATTTTGTAAAAAAAAAATGGTAATTAGGGGGTGTGGCCACAGAAAGGGGTGTGTTCAAAAAATTGCTGTGCTAAATGCGGAAAAAAGTTTTTTACTTCCAAAATGTTGGGAGGTATGCAATTGCACGTGTGGCTCATATAAATAGCCACGTTTAGCCTGCCTTGAAATCCTGTCACTGCTGACACAAAGTTGCCATATTTATCCCAAACTCAGACACCCTCTGTGGGGGCAGCTGTTGCCTCTCTTTCTGTTTCTAGAGATGCGGAATGCCCCTACCCCATAGACAGTTTGGGATTAGCTCCTATGCTTTCAGGCCAACTGCAGATCGGGGAGGGGAGAAGACCCACACAAAGGGATCATATATACAGTGTTTTCCGTAGTAGTTTTGTTTTAGTAGATTCTCCAGTAAAGCAGCATTATTTAATACAGTACATGTGCAAGGGCCAAATTATATTAAAATGATGATAATGAGAGCTATAACATTCTTTTTGGATAAACACATCCAGTCCATTCACAATCAGGCCCGGATTTGTGGCAAAGGCCCGAGCCTAGGGACAGTTCCGATTTTGATAGTTCAGCCCATAGTCCCAGTTTTCTTACTGAAACATCCAGAGTTTCTCTTTGATCTCCTCCATTGATGCCAGAAAAAGATATAAAACAGAAATAGCTATAAAGATATAACGCTTCTGAAACTTAATTACTATAAGAGGCTTCTTGGCAGAGCACCCAGAACACTCAGCACCTGCACTTTGATACATTTGTAACAATTTAAAATAAGCAGAGATACAATTGTAACTAATAAGATAAGCAAAACATGGCCCGACAACTCACAGAAATGTGTTCAAACGTTCATATTTCCAAATTTTTTAAAATGGACATGGTATTTAGGGGGTGTGGCTGCAAAATGGGCCTGGTCAAAAAATGTGCTGCACTACGTGCGCCTGATGTTTTTGTCCCTCTTTACATTTTCCAAGTGTTGGGAGATATGTGCTTGCGAGTGAGTCTGGTGCTAGGACCCTGCAGCCCAGGGGCACCCAAGGTCGAAATCCAGTCCTGTTCAAAATGCAGCAAAAAATGAATGTGGATTAATTAATTAACCTTACTCATTATGTGTTTGTGAACACTAAAGCTGACCACAGACATTTCGATTTTATTTCTTGTACAATTAACATTTTAAGCAATGACCTATGATTAAACATTGAGATATAAATTGTAGGGTTAAAGTAGGAAAAATAAATGAGATGTTCTGGCCATTAAAGAGACAGCAAAAGTCATGTCTAAGAAATAGTCACCCATGGATACCGTCAGATATGCAAAGATATCATTTACCCCACAAATCTTTTTGTTTGGTCAATTAAACGACCAATCGCCATATGAAAATTGTCTAGATGATTATTCTGAGCCCACAGATGGTACAACAATTGTATGAAATGACTATATCTTTATCTCTATATCTCTGTGTCTATGGGCAGCTTTAATCAAAGGCTTATCATTAGCTGAAAATGTGTTCAACACGCAAGGCTACCTCTGTTTGCTGGTACCAAAGAAATCCACTTTTATTTTACTTCTCTGCCTCTGATGGACTGTTCAGTAGCATAACTACCGGGGAGCAGGGGGTGCCCCCTCGCGGCACGCAACCACTTCCAGGCGATTCCGGGCATACGGCAGGGGGCCCAGCTGTGCGTCCTGCGCCAGGGCCCGCCCCCCTCTAGTTACCTTACTGGGACTGTTCATTGAGTGTCTGCTCCATCATACTCAGCACATGAATTGCAGCTGATAAGTCCTTTATTGCATGTGACCTGCTGCAGTTTGGCTTAGAACTGGGGAGGGGATTTGGCTTAGAATTGGGGAGGCAGTTTGGCTTAGAACTGGGAATACACCGAATCCACTATTTTGATTTTGATTGATCGAAACCCCCGAATTCTTTGCGAAAGATTTGGCTGAATACCGAACAGAATCCAAACCCTAATTTGTATATGCAAATTAGGGGTAGGAAGGGGAAACATTTTTTACTTCCTTGTTTTGTGACAAAAAGTCAAAGGATTCGGATTCGGATTCTGTTTGGCCTTTTTCAGCAGGATTCGGCCGAATCCAAATTCTGCTAAAAAAGGCCGAATCCTGGCCAAATCCCGAACCGAATCCTGGATTCTGTGCATCCCTACTTAGAACTGGGGAGGCCGTTTAACTTAAAACTGGGGAGGCCGTTTAACTTAAAACTGGGGAGGCAGTTTGGTTTAGAATTGGGGAGGCAGTTTAGCTTAGAATTGGGGAGGCCGTTTGTCTTAGAACTGGGGAGGCAGTTTGGTTTAGAATTGGGGAGGCAGTTTAGCTTAGAATTGGGGAGGCCGTTTGTCTTAGAACTGGGGAGGCAGTTTGGTTTAGAATTGGGGAGGCAGTTTAGCTTAGAATTGGAGAGGCCGTTAGGCTTAGAACTGGGGAGGCAGTTTGTCTTAGAACTGGGGAGGCAGTTTGGTTTAGAATTGGGGAGGCCGTTTGGTTTAGAATTGGGGAGGCAGTTTAGCTTAGAATTGGGGAGGCAGTTTAGCTTAGAATTGGGGAGGCCGTTTGGTTTAGAATTGGGGAGGCAGTTTAGCTTAGAATTGGGGAGGCAGTTTGGCTTAGAACTTGGGAGGCCGTTTGGTTTAGAATTGGGGAGGCACTTTGGCCTCTCTCCAAGCTGCATTGTTATGGTCACATCTTATGGGCCCCCATATATGCTGCATGTTGAAATGCCCAAAACAACTAAATCTCATTAAACATAGTACAGGTCATATATCAACACTGGGCAAATTTGCCCGTGGGCAGTTACCCATAGCAACCAATCAGATGGTTGAATTCATTGTTCTACCTGCAGCTGCATGAAAAAAAGCCAAGCACTTATTGGTTGCTATGGGTTACTGATAAATTTGATTTGATAAATGAGCCCCCCTTGTGTTTAGTATTAACCCTTTCATACTATACATTTCAATTACTGGTGAGTTTCTCTTTTTTACATATTTATATACAATATGAAACGTGCAACTTTCTGTAGAAGACCATTCGGACAATCATTTTTTACAGTAGCTATTTCTATTGGTAACACCGGTTCCTTTCAATGGACACAGGTGGGCCAGTTATGAGAACAGTCAGTACAGCTGATACACATTGCACAACAGAACACAAAGTCTTGCAGTACAACAGAGGTGTGTTATATGAAGGTAGAGGAAAGCTCTGGGAAGCTTGCAGTGATCTTGTTTCATGTAACGAGGCTGCTCCCTGCTGGTCACTTTTAGTACTGACAATTTGCTGATAAAATTTTGAAATTAATATCAGTAAAATATTTCCCAGTAAGAAGTGTAAAGTAAAGTATACGTTACCGTACAAAGTTGTTTTAGGACATTTTTCATAAACATAATGAGTGGTGGACTGGGCTGCAATAGGCAAAAACCTTTTACTACAGAGACCCACTCTCTTTGCTTCTGCTTTCTTCTCGGTTTCTATTACAATTATATACAATACATTATACAATTCCCTTCATTTAAGTTCTTAGTTCTCAAACAGAAATGGGAATGGTTTTGATATGGGCATCCAAGACTAGTAGGTGAGTTGGGCAAGAGGGGCTACTGAGACCTGGGCCCAACTGGAGTTTTCCTGGGATCTCAGTGGTCCAGTCCAACACTTACCATAATGAAACTGCCTACCAGTGCCCCACTAGACCCACTATATACAGTACTCCTGGACCCCATACAGGATGCCGGTACGTCCAAACTCGCTGCCGACCCCTCCAACCCCGCTGACCCCACAGCCGACCCCACCCCTGACCCGCCAACCCCATCCCCGACCCCACCACCAAAAAAAAACATTGTCCGAAATGTAAACAACAAAAAGACTTATTTCACTACTTTTGGAGTTGTCCTAATGTATACAGAGTATGGCTAACCTTGGAGAAGTTTTTGAATCTTAAATTTAAGCTCCATATTAAATTAAGCCCAAAATTTACACTACTACATCTGGATTCTCCAGGACTCGTTCCGAAGGAGGCGACGCCAAACCCTTAAGTGGTTTATTGCTCAACCTAACTTTGTTGTTTACAGCCGCTACTAAGAAATTATTGTTCTTAAATTGGCTGAATCCACTCCTTCTTTACAAGATATACAGTCCCTTTTAAATCAACTCTGCTGGCAAGAAGCGATAAGGATTAAATCAGCAGAACCCCATCTAAAAAGAAGATTTACTGAAACTTGGTCAATATTCTGGCACCAAATTGATTCCAGCTTTACACCACGTATTCTAGGCTTGTTACAGTTATAATTTTCTTATAGAGGTGAATCTGATGTGTTCACAAAAAGGGGATTTATTACTTACCGTTAAATCCTTTTCTCTCTAGTCCTATGGGGGACACAGGAACCATGGGGTTAAATCCCCTCCCATCAGGAGGCAGGACACAATTAGAACAAAAAAAAAAAAAAAACGGGAGAGGGATCCTCCTCTCTATATAGCCTAACTCCACCTCCACCTGCTCAGTTATGTAACAAGAAAAAACCGAGCAACCCGGAAAAACCACACCAACGGTGTATAAGTGTATAAAGACATAACTATATATATGCATATATCTATGGCTGAGGAAAGAGGTATACCTGTTTTGGGTGGGAAGTCCTGTGTCCCCCATAGGACTAGAGAGAAAAGGATTTAACGGTAAGTAATAAATCCCCTTTTCTCATACGTCCTGGGGGACACAGGAACCATGGGGACATACCAAAGCTGTCCCATGTGAGGGAGGGAGCAAACAGGCAACCAAAGTATCTTCCTAAAATTTAGGAAACTACCGATTGAAGAACTTTGCGTCCAAAAACCGCTTGTGCTGACGCATTAGTATCAAAACGGTAAAATTTTGTGAAGGTGTGGGCCGAGGACCACGTTGCTGCCTTGCACACCTGTTCCGCTGAGGCCATGTTTCTGCATGCCCACGAGGCGCTGATCGCCCGTGTGGAATGAGCCCTAATGCCCAATGGTACTGGCTGTTGGCTGGAGACGTAGGCCTTGCGGATCGCTTCCTTAATCCATCTGGCTATAGTAGCTTTTGAGGCAGGGAGACCCTTCCTACTTCCAGATGGAATTACGAAAAGATTATCTGATTTTCGGAACATAGCCGTGCGCTCCACATACGTACGGAGGGCGCGGACCACGTCCAGCTTGTTGAACTGTGCCTCCTCAGCATTCTTAGGCGAGCTGCAAAAAGAAGGAATGACGATTTCCTCGTTCATGTGAAACGCCGAAATCACCTTGGGAAGAAAAGAAGGCACTGTCCGCAATACTGCTTTCTCTTCATGAAAAATCAGATATGGGGGGGAACAGGACAACGCTCCTAGTTCGGACACCCTACGGGCTGAAACAATGGCCACTAGAAAAACCACTTTCCAAGTCAGCCATGCCATCTCGATAATAGAGACAGGTTCAAAAGGAGGTGCCATCAGTGCCGACAGAACCAGGTTGAGATCCCATGGTGGTATGGGAGAGCGGTAAGGCGGTGTAATGTGTGCCACCCCCTGCAGGAACAGGCGCACATCCTTTTGCAGAGCCAGTCGCTTTTGCAGAAGAATTGACAGAGCTGATATCTGGACCTTTAGGGAGCCCAAACTCAGCCCTTTAGCCAACCCCTCCTGAAGAAAATTAAGGAGAACTGGCACCTCTGCCTCCACATATGAAATTCCTTGATCTGAACACCAGTCAATGAAAATCCTCCAGATCCTGTGATAAGATTTTGAAGAGACCGTCTTCCGAGCCTTCAACATCGTCTGAACCACGCTCTCAGAGAAACCCCTTCGTGCTAACATCGAGGCCTCAAGAGCCATGCCATCAAATTGAACATTCCCGGATTGTGATGGAGAATGGGACCTTGCCGCAAAAGATCTGCTCTGAGAGGAAGTGGTATTGGTGGTTGTATCGAGATGTCCAACAGATCTGTAAACCACAATCTTTTTGGCCAATGTGGTGCGATCACAATGAATGTGCTTCGCTCCCTCTTTATCCGCTTGATAATTCTTGGAAGCATCGCCAGAGGCGGGAACACATATGCTAATGAGGTCTTCCATTCTGCCGTCATCACGTCCACCCCTACTGCTAGAGGGTCTCTTGTCCGTGCGATAAAGCGATCCACCTTCCTGTTGTGACGAGAAGCCATGAGGTCCAGATCTGGTTGTCCCCATTGACCGACTATGGAGCTGAATACGTCTTCGTTCAGTTCCCACTCTGTCGGATCTAGCCGATGTCGGCTCAGAAAATCTGCCTCTTCGTTGCACACTCCTGGAATGTGTACTGCTGATATTTGAGGAATTCTGTCCTCCGCCCAGCAAAATATCTTGCTGATCTCGTGTGCGGCGGCCAGACTGCGTGTGCCCCCCTGACGGTTGATATATGTCACCGTTGTCATATTGTCTGACTGGATGCGGATGTCCAACCCGAGCAATTGGGCCTCCCAATGTAGCAGCGCCCTGAGTACTGCCTTGATCTCTAGTATGTTGATGGGTAGCCTGCTCTCTGCCAGCGTCCATTGACCTTGAGCGGTCTGATTTAAGAACGTTGCTCCCCAGCCTGCCAGACTGGCATCGGTCGAGATCACTTGCCATCCTGGCTCTAGAAACGACCGACCTTGACTCACGTGCCTCCGGTCCATCCACCATTGCAGTGATACCCGTGCGGAGTCCGAGAGGTACACTCTCTGGCTGAGGCACTCCTTGATCCTCCACGCCGATATTATGCACTTCTGTAATGGCCTCAGATGAAATTGCGCAAAAGGTATGGCCTCGATTGATGATACCATCACCCCCAGGACTCTCATGCAGAATCGAAGAGATGGTCTCTCCGTTGAATAAAGACTGTGTACTAATGCGGTCAGATTTTGAATCTTCTCGTCGGGAAGGAATACTTTCCCTTGAACGGTGTCGAAAACCAAACCTAGGAACGTCATCCTCCGAGATGGAGACAGACAAGACTTCTCCTGGTTGATCGTCCAGCCGAATTGTTGAAGAATCTGTATTGAGAGATTCAGTGACTTCTCTGCAAGGTGGATTGACTGTGCCTTGAAGAGGAGGTCGTCCAAGTATGGAGTGATAGACACTCCCTGGACTCGGAGGATGGCCGTCATGGATGCCATAATCTTGGTAAAAACCCTGGGGGCTGATGACAGGCCGAATGGTAGCGCCACAAACTGGAAGTGGTGCTCCTGGAATGCGAAACGGAGGAATTGTTGGTGTGGATTTCTGGATGTGACTGAGCCATCCAGTCATGCTGACGACTGTTTGGTGTTGCCCGGCTTGGAATTGGTCTTCCTATGTTGCCAGGTGGGTTTTCCCCTGGAGGAGAAGTGACCCTTAGAGGAAAACTGCCTGGGTGGAGATGAATCTCTGGATGAACGAAATCCACGGCCACGAAATGGACGTGAACGCCTCTGTGAAAAACCCTTGGCTCTTGTCTGAGGCAGAAGAGTGCTCTTACCTCCTGTCGCCTGAGATATAATTTTTTCCAGCTCCTCTCCAAACAATCGTGTCCCCTTAAAAGGAAGAACCGTGAGAGATTTTTTAGAGCTTAGGTCCGCCGACCACAATCGGAGCCACAACGCTCGTCTGGCAGATACTGACAAGGCAGACGTCCGCGCTACAATCTTTAGAGAATCCAATGATGCATCACAAAGAAACGAGCTAGCCTCGTGCATTCTGATGACAAGAGTTTCTAGCTCCTCCGTGGGCAAATCCTCTCTGATGCCTGAGAGGAGTATATCAGCCCAAGCCTCTAGCGCCCTACTGACCCAAGCCGAGGCCAGAATAGGTCTAAAAGCTGATCCCGCAGAAGAAAAAATTGCTTTCAGAAAACCTTCAAGTTTCTTGTCAGTGGCATCCTTAAAGGCCGACACGTCCGGGACTGGAAGTGCAGTTGTCTTTGACAGTCGAGATACTGGTGCATCCACTAACGGAGGTGTGCTCTATTTCTCAAATGCCTCCTTAGGAAAGGGATACAACCTTGCAAACTTCTTAGTAACCTGAAACTTATGTTCAGGCTTGTCCCATTCATCCTGTATAATGCCTTGCAGCTGATCATGAGCAGGAAAAACCACTGTACGCTCCGAATGCCTGCGAAACAACCCCTTAGACCTCTTCTCTTGAGAAGGGGCTTCCTCAATCTTAAGCACCTCAATGACTGCTGCAATAAGATCATTAATCTTAGCAGAATGGTCAGGCGAAACGGAAGAGTCCTCCCCCTCGTCCGAGGGAGATAGTTCCCCTTCACTGACAGATTCCTGATCAGATAAATCAGTAGAAGAGTGCGCTACAGAAGAGGTGGGCAACAAAAAACCTGAACACCCTGACGTTTTTCGCTTCCGCGGTTCCTTGGGAGCAACCAGGGCCGCCAGCTTCTCCAGAACTTTGTCTAGAGATGCAGCCAGAAGTGGAATTCCTTGAAGTGAAGACAAGGATTGTGAAATCGAAACTGCCCAGGCAGGTGCCTCCTGCACCTCAACTGCTCCTATACCAGCGGATGAAGACGATGCCGCTGCCACCTGCCCATCCACGGCCATTACTGCCTGTTTTCCCCCGGCTACCGTAGCCGCATGCCCTGGCTGCGTAGCAGGTGTGCAAGAGGAGCAAAGCGGTTCAGACCGGCCCCCTTTAAATTTTTTCTTGCAGTGGGCACATGCCAAGAAACTTACCTTGGCTGCCTGCTTGCTCGCTCTTGTGAAAACGGCATCGCCACTCCCCTCAGCCATGTTCCTCCAAAGGAGGCAAATATATTGGCAGTGCCTCAGCTGTGGTGCGCTCTCAACCTGTGTCCCACTATGTGGGCTGGAGAGGGCCAATAGAGAGGAGGATGCTCTCAGATGCAGTAGGCTGATGAGGCTGACGCTTTTCTCCTGTGCACTGAGAAGTAGTCTGGGAAAATAGTCTGGTGGGAAGTGGTCTGGGAAGGCAGTGAACCGAAGCCTGGAGTAATGGCGACTAGAAGAAAAAAAAAAAAACGGCGCCAAACGAGACGCGGCACTGAAAACGAGGCGCAACGCCAAAATGAGGCGTGACGCGCATCGCTTGCCCGTCCCGCCCCTAGGTGCCGGCGCAACCCGGTCACTTCCCAGGACGAGGAGGGAACCTCTGCTGCGTCGGCCCACTACCTTCCCTGGACTACCCCACCAGTCCCCCAGGCCCAATAGTGCCTACCTACCTGTAGCGTTGTCCTGGTGTTGCCCTTCTGCATCCGGCAGAGTCTAGAGGAAACCTCACGCTCTGCCTCACCTCTGCCTCACCGCTGGTCCGTGGCTTTAAACTGGCATCCTGGGTGAGGGTCCCGCGGAGGGGGTTAACGCATCGAGTTCAGACCAACTGACTCAGGTATCACCCCGGGTGCCCAGGCTAATCCTGGGCCGACGTTTCCTCTGTTGGGCCCCACTAGGGGCCATGTCCACCTCCTGACTTGCGAGGACACAAAAAAAACTGAGCAGGTGGAGGTGGAGTTAGGCTATATAGAGAGGAGGATCCCTCTCCCGTTTTTTTTTTTTTTTTGTTCTAATTGTGTCCTGCCTCCTGATGGGAGGGGATTTAACCCCATGGTTCCTGTGTCCCCCAGGACGTATGAGAAAAGTAGTTTTCATTCATTGTAAGATTGTAACAGTTATATAAAAACATTTAGATATTAAAAAAAAACAATTTTTTGCACCCCTGGGCGCACACGGTGATGCACGCGAGCATCAATTTGCGCATACGCACAAAAGTACCAGTTCGCGCATGCTCGCGCTCAGTCAGCGCCAGCCCGGAAAAGTTGCCTAGGGCACCTGTTGGGGCTGGTCCGGCCCTGATTACCAGGCTCCAGGTCAAATAGCCCATAGCAACCAATCCGATGCATTTGCACACACGGGATGCTTTCTGCTGATTAATAGGAACTCATCTTTAAAGGGATACTGTCATGGGAAAAAATGTTTATATCAGAAGAATCCAGCAGAATTCTGCACTGAAATCCATTTCTCAAAAGAGCAAACAGATTTTTTTTTTTATTTAATCTTTAAATCTGACACAGCGCTAGACATATTGTCAGTTTCCCAGCTGCTCTGAGTGATATCACCCCCCTTCCTCCCCCTCCCAGCAGCCTAACAACGGAACAATGGGATGGTAACCAGATAGCAACTCCCTAACACAAGATAACAGCTGCCTGGTAGATCTAAGAACAGCACTCAATAGTAAAATCCAGGTCCCAATGAGACGCATTCAGTTACATTGAGTAGGAGAAACCTGTGGTAATTGGACCAGGGCTCCCAAGAAACGCGTTGTTTATTGAGGGCTACACGCCAACATGGATACTCCCCAACAATGCTGAACTTCAACTCACCTGCACTGAAGTATACATATACCATACATATAGTAGGACCAGCTCTCCTGGGAAGTGTTTGATGAGCCTTTTCTTGGGCATGGGCCTTCAAGATCGATACCTGCCTGTAAACCTGATGGGACCTAAAACTGCAAAACGTATAAGATAAGCCTGTACTAACAGTTCTCCAATCCCATTGTTCCACCCCCAATATTTTGTGTATTCAGTTACTGGTGGGAATCGAAAGATAATATATCCAGGCATTTTGACTGTACTGTACTGTATGTCGATTTAACTCTCCTGAAAATGAAGAATTCCTTAAGGAGAAGAAAACCTGTGATCATAGAATGATATTTCCATAGGGGGACAAATATAAAAGAGTCAGCCGCTTTTATCCATCATTGTATGGACATTATTTTCATATCCTGTAGGTGGCGCTCTCTCTGCATCCATTAACATTATTTCCCACTCTTTGCTGCAGAGCTCAACATACAGTAGCGACTTCAATAACGAGAAATGAGCTGGTCAATATCTGTGCCCCGCCCCCCACTGGAATGCTGAGCTAAAGGGATCCGGTTGTGATTTTAATGGTATTGTTTTTATTAATACATGACACCATGTACATTTCAAATGTTTTATTCCAACTAATGCTACAGCACCCCATTAATGTTTGCAATAAGATGGTCTAGGAAACACTACGGGGCAGATTTATCAAAGGTCGAGGTGAAAAAAAGAAAAAAATTTGAATTTCGAGGTATTTTTTGTGTACTTCGACAAGGGAATAGTCCAAATTTGATTTGAATTTGAAAAAAATTCAAAAATTCGAATATCAAAATTTATCATGTTTTGTCTCATTAAAAATTCGACTTCAACCATTCGCCATCTAAAACCTGCCGAATTGCTGTTTTACCCTATGGGGGACGGCCTAGGACCTATTTGGAGTCAATTGGTGGACTTTGAAGAAAAAAAAAAAATCAATTTTTTGGGGGGAAAAAACTTAGAATCAAATTCGATCGAATGCGCTATTCCTTCTATTCGAATTCGGCCCTATTCGATCGAAAATTGACCTATTCGACCAAAAAAAAACTTTGACTTCATTTCAGTTGGTCTTTTTGAATTAGAATTTCGAAGTTTTTTCAATTCAAAATTCAACCCTTGATAAATATGCCCCTACTTGTATAAGGATACCGAGTGCAGAACAACCCATGGGACATGATAACCTTGGCATAGCCTTTCATTTGAAATCATCAGATGAATTAAGGAGCAACACCAAACTAGCCCCATACTTATATGAACAGAGGGTAACATTGGTGTGTAGGTGCATCTCAGGTCATTCTGCCTGGTCATGTGCTTTCAGAAAGAGCCAGCACTTTAGGATGGAACTGCTGTTGTTTCTCCTACTCAATGTAACTGAATGTGTCTCAGTGGGACCTGGATTTTTACTATTAAGTGTTGTTCTTAGATCTTGTATAATAAGAAAGTGCTGGTGCAATAAATTAATTGATTTAGTAAAATCCCCCTCTTAATAAATAAAGTGACTCAGTGCTATGCTGGTGATAACCCTTGAGGATTGCTAATAAGCTTCTAAATCAATTAATACCTCTAAATCCTGTATAAGAATAAGAACCAGTGACCAATTAATAAGTTACGAAGTGCTTCCGTGCTAATGTTATCGATATCAATTCATCCAGTAGAAATTCACAAAATTTCTCCGATTACAAGGATAAGTAGGAAAATGATTTAATTAGATCAGGGGTCCCCCAACCTTTTTTGGACCGGGGGGGCGGTTTTACGAGGACCGGGGGGGATTGTATGGGGGGGTGGGGTTGGTGGGGGCGGGGTCAGCAACAAATTTGGACGTGCCCAAGGTTCAATTAAAAATGGTATAAACCATCAATGTTGAAAAAAAACCTGTGCCGATGCGCGTTTCGCGAATAGCTTCTTCATAGGATCACTTGCAGAGTAGGTGTCCATAGTAAAATCTCTCCAGATAAAACCCTTAAAGGCAGTGACACGCTCAGATTCAGGGAGATTAGCCACCAAAGCGTCAAATCCCCTCTTCTTCGGGGCAACTAATCTCCCTTAACTGCCTTCCCGCTGGCTAGAACGTAAATCGCTGGCGGGACTGCACTCTGACAGCTTCGTTTTCCAAAGTCGCCTCATGAGAAAACTTCGGGCGACTTCAGAAAACGAAGTGCTCCAAGTGTCATCCCACCGGTGATTTAGATTCTAGCTGGCAGGAAGGCAGTTCGGGGAGTTTAGCCGCCCGAAGGAGAGGCGATTTGTCACCGTGCGACTAATCTCCCCGAATCCGAGTGTGTGCCTCTGCCCTAAAAGGGGATTTTTTTTAATCCTAAACCCAACTGCCACCTCTCAACCTTCAAGATAGGATTTCTAATGCTCACGGACCACTGCTGCACAAACATGGCTGCCCCCTCATAAAAAAGCATGGAGGGGGGGGTCAGATAAGTTATATAAATATCTCAGGCAAATACTTTTATGACCAAATGACTGCATGCTACAGTATGTCATGATAGATGCAAAAAGGTTTCATTTCTGCCTTCAGTATCTCTTTAATAATCCGCTCTGTAGCACCACTATCTAGGACTTTCTTTTCAGCTGGGCTATTTTCCGAGTTTCTAAAAACGCCCCTAAATTTGGAATTCGACCAATCGAAATGTATTAAAAAAAAAAAAAAAAATTAGGAATGCACCAAATCCACTATTTTGGATTCGGTCAAACCCCTGGATCCTTTGTGAAAGATCCCCTGGATCCTTTGTGAAAGATCCCCTGGATCCTTTGTGAAAGATTCTACCGAATCCGAATTTGCATATGCAAATTAGGGGTGGAAAGGGGAAAACTGTTTTTACTTCCTTGTTTTGTGAAAAAAAAAAGTCACATGAGTTCCCTCCCGACCCTAATTTGCATATGCAAATTAGGATTTGGTTCCGCCGGGCAGAAGGATTTGGCCGAATCCTGGATTCGGTGCATCCCTAAAGAAAAAAAAAAAATTGAATTTTTCAAACTCTGATGAATTAAATTGATCCAAAAACTCAATATAATTCGATTTGAATTTAAAAAAAAAACTCAAATGTCAGAAAGGCTGAAACAACTCCAGATTGATCCCTGGACCTCTCCCATTGACTTAAACAGCAATCGGGCAGGTTTTACGTGGCAAATAGCTGAATTCGAGTTCTTAAAGGGCAAGAAGGATTTTATCAAAGGATGAACCTTCACTTTCACCCATTGATAAATATTCTTTTAAAAAATCCTATAGAAATGAATGGAGAGCGGACTGTGGCGACCTCTAACGTCACTCTTTGATAAATGTACCCTAAAGAGTGTATACGAGAGCCAGGACAGGGGTGAGAATAAAACAGGCAGGAGCACAAGTTTTGTAAAAAACAAGGTACAAACATTTTATTCTGTTTCTTTACAAAGGCGACGGCCTCGCAGGGTTTTTTTGTTTTTTTAAATGTCACTTTCTTAACAAAATATAAAATAGCTTCTCTTTCTCCATAAACACAAGAGCTGAAATGGTAAAAATAAAAAAAAGAACAAAACAAAAACAATGACAGGAAGATTTGCCCAGATCCCACAAAGTAATAAACTGGGGGGGGGGGTTTTAAAGGGACAGGGCCATAGCGGGGTTGCCCCCCAGAAAGATCTGGAAATGAACATGTTGCAGCATTAAATGTTTTAGGTAGTCGCCCGGCGACGTCACCTCTTCTTCGGGCGACTAATCTCCCCTGAATTGTGCTTCTTTTTCCGAAGTCGCCTCACGAGGAAACTTCAGGTGACTTCGGAAAACGAGTGTCCGGCGATTTAGATTGTAGCTGAAGGGAAAGCTTTTTCGGGGAGATTAGTCGCCCGAAGAAGAGGAGATTAAATCTCCCCAAATCTTCGCGTGTCTCTGCGCTAAAGGGGACCAACGGTATCCCTCAGAATGTAGTGGATGCTAAATTCATGCACTTACTTAAAGGGGTTGTTCACCTTTATATTAACGAAGTAGGATGTAGAGGGTGATAGACAATTTGCAAATGGTTTCAATTTTTTATCATTTGTGTTTTTGTTTATTTTTTTGAGTTATTTAGCTTTTTATTCAGCAATCTGGTTGCTAAGGTCCAAATTACCCTAGAAACCATGCATTGATTTAAATAAGAGACTGGAATATGAATAGGAGTAACTAATACGAAAGGGTCTGAATCGAAAAAGAAATATAGGACAAAAAAATATAATAGAATAATAAAGTAGCAATAACAAAAAAAAAAAAAGTTGGGGGTCAGGGACGCCCATTTGAAAGCTAGAAAGATACAAATATTTCAAAAAAACTATTAAAAAGAAATAATGAAGGCCAATCAAAAAAGTTGCTTAGAATTAGTCGTTCTAGAACATATTATAGGTTTAATTTAAAGGTGAACCACCCGTTTAAACAAGTCTTTTTGTTATAGGGCGAGTACAGTGCAACCAACGCAAAGTGCTCGGTGATTGAATGATCAGGAAGATGTTGGGTTGAGCAGCGTTATTCATCTCTCCAACATTCTCCAGCACCAGTCAATGACAGGAATGAATACAGCTGGGGTCATCCACTGGTTGCACTGGGGGGAAAGAGTAACAATATTTGCAAATCAGAGAGGAAAATGAATGAAGCAGCTACTGCCACTCTGTGGATATAAATATTTCCCCTTTAGCTGTGGCTTTAAATATGTCCAAGGAACACTGTATTTTATTGCTAATGGGGGGGGAGGTTCAGTTAATGGATTAATTAAGGGCCCTTACTCACGGGAGTTTGAAGCTGCGTTTCGGTTTTATGCGTTCAGCCGCAGGGGAGCACAGTAGACGCGCTGAATTCTTTTCAATGGGGCTGTACTCACACAGACGCATGTAAGCGCCGAATGCAGGTTGGGACGCAGCATGTTGCATTCTTCCTGCGTTCGGCGCTTACATGCGTCTGTGTGAGTACAGCCCCATTGAAAAGAATTCAGCGCGTCTACTCCTGCGCTCCCCTGCGGCTGAACACATAAAAAAACGGAACGCAGCTTCAAACGCCCGTGAGCAAGGGCCCTTAAAAGCCATGCATTTGTACATTAAATGCAATCCTATATGATGTGCAGATGATCCCATAGAACCCTGTTTGTTAACCTTGCGTCAGAGTCCAGCAAGATCTGGGCACGCGAGGGTAAAACACAGGGGGCGTACATACAAAGCGTATGTAAACTCATGCGAGAAGTTCCCAACACGATGTTCCAGTAGGTTCATTTGCAGAGGGGAGAAGATGAACTGAAGTTGTATCCGCTTGCCCCCTCGTGAGCCAATCATATGCAGAAAGCTTCCTTACAGAAGGGACAGAAAAACAGAGAACTCCATACAATGAGATTTAAGTGCTTATGATTTGGGAAGGCCAAAATCACAACTTCAGTGCTACCAGCGGAAGGGGAGCAGACTCAATGAAAACTCAGAGCACAGCGTATGTCGTGTCACAGGTTTCCTCGACTAAAGTCTGCTCACCTTGTGCTGGAAGGCCAGCTTTTATAGTTCCACCTCCTTGAGCCAAGGTTTTATTTAAGCAGCTTAAGTCCTTGCCCAAGGAGGAGAATACCCAAAACCCAGCCTATATTGTACAGCTGCCGTCTCATCGGTTAAACTCGGGCCCCATGAACAATCCCCTTCATTCGATGGCTTATTTATCATCAATTCAGCATGTTGCATGCCTGCTTAGGAACAAGTGCAGTCTGCAGCATGCATTTGTGCTGATTACAAAGCCATTTTCGATGTGGCCATGTTAACGGTAAGAGGCGGCAACGCTACCTGCGAGGAATAGAGGGGTGAGATTATGCACCTTTGCACCCCTTAGTAGAAATGCCCCATTTGTCAACAAAAACCAATTGGGGTGGTGCATTATTAGAGTACTGCAGTATATACCATGGTATAAGCTCTGCACTAGTGATGTGTGGCTCGTTAAACCTCAACCCACCCATTTACAGACCCACACGGGACAGGTGCAAGCCTATAAAACCTGGAATCGACTGTTTAACGTTGCAAAAGGTGCGCAAACGTTGGTCCAAACCCGCGGGTAACAGGCCGGCCTGCACATCACTCTGCAGCTTAAAATCTCGACAGACAAAACCAGGGGTCGCAAAGTACGATACTCTCCCCCCATCCATGTGGTCACAAAAGATATACAGTATAAAAGAAGAGGTAAGGGCAGAGACACACGCTCAGATTCGGGGAGATTAGTCGCCACCAACAAATATCTTCTTCTTCGGGGCGACTAATCTCCCCTAACTGCCTTCCCGTCGGCTACAATGAAAATCACCAGCGTGATGGGACTATGAGCGCTTCATTGTCCGAACTCGCCCTAAATTGCCTTATGAGGAAACTTCGGAAAACGAAGCGCTCCGATTGCCACCCTGCCGGAGATTTTCATTCTAGCCAGCGGGAAGGCAATTCAGGGGAGATTAGTCGCCCCGAAGAAGAGGTTTGTCGCCGGGCGACTAATCTCCCCGTATCTGATGGTGTCTCCTCTGGCCGAAAATGCAAATTAAAAAAAGAAAAGAAAAAAAAAGGGGGTTGGGTTATTTAAGACGCCTTTTTTTAATCTATGAAGAGACATTTGCTTGTATTGTGTAGCTGTTAACCCCATTTTTAATCGCAGGGCTGACTTGGGCAACCTGCAAACTTCCAGATGGGGTTGAACTACAGCCGAGAGTTGTAGTTTAATGTGATCTGGAGTTGCAACAGCACAGACACTACTCCAGTAGAGCCGAGCAACAAGTTTACGCTGAGCCATTGGTGAAGAGTTAATAAAGGGTACTCGTCGACTAAACATGAAACATAGAAAGCAGCAGTTCCTCCATGAATTTAGATGTTCAACACTGTAAACAATGTATACTGTTGGTAAATGTAAATGTTGCTGGAGCAGGGCTAGCAGCACATCATATCCAAACTACCAGGGCAGGTTTCATATAAGCCTCAATTCTGAAGGTTCTTGCTTCTCCCTGCAGCGCTGAAACCCCATGTAGGATTAGTAAGTGGCCAAAATACATTTCAGCAGTTTCATTTCGACAAACAGCGCTACAACAGGGATTTCATGTAGGCTCAGGTGACGTTTTAAAACACTGGTGGCGGCAATTGCTTTGGCACCCAACAATGCGGCAAACGGCTAACCTTCATCCATGATCCCAGCTTTAATTGGCCAACACCATACTGGTGAAGATAAACCATGGCAGCAATGTAGACGTAGCACAGGACAGTGCAATTTCCGTGGAACAGGCATACCAGTCTGGGCCTGAAGGTTAGCGATTTGCCTAATAAATTTAGTTCTCTTTCAACATGTTCCCAAGGGAACAGTAGGGGCTGATTGAGGAAAATTAAGTGAAGGAACTGCTGCTTTATATTGATCTGCAAGCTCCCAGAATCCCTTGCAGCTTTATCAGAACAGAGCAGGGTAATCCCTTAGTGCTTTAACCCTCAATCCATGGACATCAGCCTTATTACAGTATCTTTGAGGCCAGCATTACATACTGCACCAGTGAAGACCCTATTGGTTTTGGGGAGGTGGCTAGCAAAAGAGTAAGGCAGCCAAAGATGACCCCCTTTTGTATTTTGGTAGCCGTGTTCCCTTCGACTACTCCCAGTCTTTCATCTTTCCCCATAGGGTGGGGGGCAGTGTATGTCAGGGGTCCCCCATTGCATCATCCTTGATTTGATCTGCGTCGCTGTCATCGCATTCTGTGTCAGACGCAGTGTCCGATTCTCCACACGGACGAGGCGCGTTGACTATAACTGCTCTCCTCAGCTCTTCTTCCTGCAGCTGCTTCTCCTGTGTGCCCTCAATGTGCTGTATTGCCTGACAATCAAATATAAAAGAACATCAGTCACACAAAAGGAAATGATGTTCAGCAGGGCCTATCCACCTTCCATAAAAGATGATACTAGTTCTCTCTTTTCTCCTTTGCCTAAATCAGTGTCTACTTAAGATACCCCAAAGTACTTGTATCCTATCAACTTGTGGGTCAGTTTATGTCGGTATCCTATCAAGTCGAGCGTCGGTATCCTATCAAGTCGTGCGTCGGTATCCTATCAAGTCGAGCGTCGGTATCCTAACAATTATAGAGACGGTATCCTATCAATTAGAGCGTCGGTATCCTATCAATTAGAGCGTCGGTATCCTATCAATTAGAGCGTCGGTATCCTATCAATTAGAGCGTCGGTATCCTATCAATTAGAGCGTCGGTATCCTATCAATTAGAGCGTCGGTATCCTATCAATTAGAGAGTCGGTATCCTATCAATTAGAGAGTCGGTATCCTATCAATTCAGGCTAAGCACACTATTCACACTTGGTTTCCCTTTGAGTTTTTAAACCTATGGGAGAAAAGCTAGACGGGGTTCTTCCTTTCCTACTCACCTGCACGATTGTGTCCAGATTTTGTCGAGATGTAGACACCGAACTGATTACAGAGGAATGTCCCATAGTCACAACGTTGACGTGGTGGGAAGGCGGAGGAGGGGCAGGAACAATAACTGTTGGGTGGTGAGTGGGCGCCAGCGGTAGATGAGGTGGCAAGAGCTATTAAATGGAAATAAAAATGGAGTTCAGTTAACATTGATCACCTTACAGAATGTATCCATAATAAAACAATGGCAGTAATACTTTATCCTATCATTATAAGTAGATATAACTTTTTTGGCATGAAGAGGGCGAGAAGTAGGGGGACCCGAGAGCTGAGTTCCAAGCTCACCTGAGAATGAAGATGCTGCTCTTCCCTGTCTATATTTTTGAGTTGCTCTCCCGGGGTCTGTCCCCCATCCTCCTGCTGCTGGATTTGTTGAGCTATCGCCTTCAGTTTCTCAGGGTACATGTGAGCTTCCAGGGCCCGTACCTGCCAGCCAAATCAAAGCAAGTGGTCAGGAAGGTTCCCCTAGAATTAACTGGGCATTTGAAATATTCATGTGGCATTGTTTCCACTTAAATGCTTCAGTCCTAACTGAGTGTGCCATGCTTGAGAAAAGCAATTTGACTTTACCCTTTCAAGACACATTAAAGGAATTGTCATGATTTTTATGATGTAGTTTTTATTTCTAAATTACACTGCAAATAATTTACTCTACAATAGAACATTTAATTCCTGAACCAGTAAGTGTATTTGTTTTTAGTTGTAATATTGGTGTGTAGGTGCATCTCAGGTCATTTTGACTGGTCATGTGCTTTCAGAAAGAGCCAGCACTTTAGTATGGAACTGCTTTCTGGCAGGCTGTTGTTTCTTCTACTCAATGTAACTGAATGTGTCGCAGTGGGACCTGGATTTTACTATCGAGTGTTGTTCTTAGATCTACCAGGGAGCTGTTATCTTGTGTAGGGAGCTGTTATCTGGTTACCTTCCCATTGTTCTTTTGTTTGGCTGCTCGGGGGGGGGGGGGGAAGGAGGGGGTGATATCACTCCAACTTGCATTACAGCAGAAAAGAATGACTGAAGTTTATCAGAGCACAAGTCACATGACTAGGGGCAGCTGGGAAACTGACAATATGTCTAGCCCCATGTCAAAATTATTTTTAAAAAAATATATTTGCTCTTTTGAGAAACAGATTTCAGTGCAGAATTCTGCTGGAGCAGCACTATTAACTGATGAGTTTTGAAGAAAAAAAAATAAATAAAAAATGGTTTTCCCATGACGGTATCCCTTTAAGACAAATATGATATATTTCAGCAGGGTGTATGCGTGCCCTTTTGCAATTTTGCCTTCAGCCAAAACCCTTTGTTCTCTGCAGCTCTTGTAACTGGTCAAAGCTTACCTGCTCTTCCAGCATCATCCGCACAGAGCGTTCTTTGTCCAGTTGCTGCCTCAGCTCAATCATTTCCCTCCGCAGGTCATCTGCTTTCTCTTCCTCCCAGATATCAGGAGAGCCGATCCCCTCATCTTTATCTTCTGCCCTCCGTCTCTTTGGTGAGGAACCATTAAACTCCTGCCAGAAACAGAAGGAAACATGAAGCTCTGCTATTGGCTCATAATCACTGACCAACCAGCATGCAAGCTGTAGTGACGTATACAGGAAGTGGTCATACACAAGTTTACTGGGACTGGCACTTCCTGCACCGGGCATTCACTAACATGGTGCATAAACAACTTTCAGACATTTACAAACATCTCCAATCCTACCAGATTGAAGGACAATGGAAACAGCCATCAACATGGTAATTATACATCCAAATAGTCAAAATTGCCCAAACTGTCATTAAAATCGGGTCAGTTTAAATTTGGGTGTCTAAATTAGTGGCGTCAGTGTAGTTTTTTAATGTACGGAGACAAACATTTGCACCTTGTCCTTACCTGTATAAACCTCTTGAGCTGTGTGTTCTGCTGCAATAACCTAGTCTTCTCTTGCTCCAAAGAGAATATATATTCTGCCGTCTGCTGTAGGATTGCGGCCTAGAGAGAAAGATGTATTAGGCTAAAGATATCAATTTTCTGCAGGCTGGCCAATAAATAAGAGCTTTTAGTGCAAAGGCATGGAAGACCATTACAGGTGGGTACACTAGTGGGTTAAGAGATTACTGCTGCTTAGAAATTCTTATTTATGCTGAACCTGGGAAGATTATATTAGCAAAAGAGTTAATTTCCTTGTACATTAAGAAAAATGCAGTGTTCCTGGGCAATAAATAAGCTAAACGGGCATGTTTTAGTAAATATTTACCAAATATTTCAATAAGTCAACCTTTCTTATTAAGGGAAAGATAAAAAAAAGGCAGACTTCATCATGATCTACTTTGCATCTAAAAGGTTAAACAACTGATGATCAAGCAGGTGGCACAATGCAACTTTGCCCTTAATACTGGTAACGCGCTCCCTGACAATGAGAACGATCATTTTATACATACATGTAAGCACTGTGAAGTTTTGGAGCAAAGCACTGAAAAAACAAACTGTAGGGGCTATAAGGTTGGACTGCCCTAAACTCCAAGCAGCCCTTCCACCCAATAAAATCAAAAAATGTATTGTAGTCACTTGCTTTCCCACAGTCACACTCCCTCCCCAGGGGCCATTATCCCCCACCATCTCTCACTACTATACCTGCTATCCTACAGCCCCTTCCCAGAGACTATTATCCACTGTTACTATAGACACCATCTCTCCCTACTATACCTGCTATCCCACTGTTACTATAGTCACCATCTCTCCCTACTATACCTGCTATCCCACAGTCACACTCCCTTCCCAGAGACTATTATCCTACTGTTACTATAGTCACCATCTCTCCCTACTATACCTGCTATCCCACAGTCACACTCCCTTCCCAGAGACTATTATCCACTGTTACTATAGGCACCATCTCTCCCTACTATACCTGCTATCCCACAGTCACACTCCCTTCCCAGAGACTATTATCCACTGTTACTATAGGCACCATCTCTCCCTACTATACCTGCTATCCCACAGTCACACTCCCTTCCCAGAGACTATTATCCTACTGTTACTATAGGCACATCTCTCCCTACTATACCTGCTATCCCACAGTCACACTCCTTTCCCAGAGACTATTATCTTACTGTTACTATAGTCACCATCTCTCCCTACTATACCTGCTATCCCACAGTCACACTCCTTTCCCAGAGACTATTATCTTACTGTTACTATAGTCACCATCTCTCCCTACTATACCTGCTATCCCACAGTCACACTCCTTTCCCAGAGACTATTATCCACTGTTACTATAGGCACCATCTCTCCCTACTATACCTGCTATCCCACATTCCCTTCCCAGAGACTATTATCCACTGTTACTATAGGCACATCTCTCCCTACTATACCTGTTATCCCCTCCCTTCCCATAGGCGATTATCGACTGTAGTTGGTGCAATCACCTCTCCCCCCCCCCCCCCAAATATACCTAGGAACTAAAGTAGTTTACGCTTTGGATCCCTTAAATCACCTCCGACACACAAATGAGAATTATCTACTTTTGAGCTGCTTTCTTTACTCACCTTGCTCAATTTTTCCCCATCAGTGTGTGGGATTAGAGTTTTCAGCGACTGGAAGCCAGAATTGATACTTTGCATCCGGCGCCTCTCATTGCTGTTGGCAATCTCTCTCCGAATCCGCCGCTCTTGATCTCTTTGGGTTTCTGGGGTTAAAGGGATGTTGGCGAGGCTGCGGAAGGAAGGTCAGATTATTAAACGTGGTCAGAACGCAGGTAAAAGTGAGGTATAATAGTGTATATCCAGTATTAGTCCATACTATGTAGCTCATAGAATAAACCCAAATACTCCAAGTCTACATGCAATTTAAGGCAGTCCTACAATACTGCTATGTGACAGCACAGGGTAGTTGTGGAACTTGTTTTATTGTCAGTGCAGACTAAGTTTGATGAAGTCGGAGCAGCTCACTTGTAGTCTGTGCATAGTGTGACCCATTAATGGACCTCTGTGTGTGGCCCCTCTTCGAAGGGAAAGGAAGCCGGATCTGAGGACTACCCCCCCCTCCCCTCAGGGTTTTGTAATTACTTCCAGATGACAATGGGGAGGGGGGTGAGTAAGAAAGGCAGCTGAACCCCTGGGGGGAATAAGGGAGGCGTCTTGAAGAGGAACTCTTGTTTCCTGCCTGCACCAAATCTTTTCCCTACTTGATAGGGTTAGTCATATAGTGGGATTAACGAGAGGAGATAAGGTAATAAGACACCTGAGAGAGCAAATACGATAAAAGAGAACAATAAAACCAGGAGGAACACTCCATTATTCACCAATTCCTTTGCAAGCCATCCGGTCTACCGTTGGCTCCTAGTACAGGTATGAGATCTGTTATCCAGAATGCTCGGGACCTGGGGGTTTCTGGATAAGGGCTCTTCCCGTACTTCGGATCTTCATACTTTAAGTCTACTACAAAATCATGTAAACATTAAATAAACCCAACAGGCTGGTTTTGCCTCCAACAAGGATTAATTATATCTTAGTCGGGATCAAGTACAAGCTACTGTTTTATTATTACAGAGAAAAACGAAATCATTTTAAAGATTTTGGATTATTTGATTATAATGGGAGTCGGCCTTTCTGTAATTCGGAGCTTTCTGGATAACGGGTTTCCACTTTGAGGCTACACTAACCGGACACAAACAGAAGCCAGAGAAATCTCAAAGGCAGCTGCAACACGGACTGCAATAGTGGCAGCAATAAAGCCTGACCTTACAACAAGGTCACATCAATTAGGGGTGGGTAATTAGTCATTGCCTGTGTCTGGCAGAAAACAAACAAACGGGAAATCATGGGTAGTTTTATGTTGATGGAATATAGGGTCTATTTCACCCACTGCAGTTCCAACTGAAATACACCTGTCACCCCGGTGCCATAGCCCTTACATTGTTTTAATGTGGTCGGGTAAACATTAAGTTGGCAACTTTTTATTTGGGCTTCGTTTTTTCTATTTTTAGTTTTGAATTTAACTTCTTCAGGCTCTTTCTAGCTTTTAAATAGGGGTCCTCGTTAAAAAAAACAGTGCTTTCTAAGTGCAGAGATTTGGGGAGATTAGTCGCATGACGACAAAACTCTTCTTCGTGGCGACTAATCTCCCCGAACTGCCTTCCCGTCGGCTAGAAGTCGGCCCGAAGTCCCGCAAAGTTTCCTTGTGACGCAGCGTGTCTCTGCCCTAAGGCTACAAATGTGTTGTTATTGCTACTTTTTATTACCGGTACTGATCTTTCTATTCAAATCCTCTCCTATTCATATTCCACTCTTTTAGTATTATTATGTATTTATAGAGCGCCAACATATTGCGCAGTGCTGATTCAAATCAATGCATGGTTGCTAGGGTAATTTGGACCCTAGTAACCAGATTGCTGAAACTGCAGAGCTGCTGAATAAAAAGCTAAATAACTCAAAAACCATAAATAGTAAAAAATGAAAACCTACTGCAAATTGTCTCAGAACAGCACGCTCTACATCATACTAAAATGTAAATTAAAGGTGAACAATCTCTTTATAAGCCCTTCTATAACTTCGGCAGAGAGTAGAACACAGACAAATATAGAGTCCTGCAGCGGGTCGGGTACCAGCAAAACCCTGTGGGTTGAAGTTCTGGGTACGGGTATAGACGCGGGTTGACGGTTATGCGGGTTTGTGGGTCGGGCCACAGGTCTTCTCAATAGCGATTTTCACTACTTATTTCTGATCACGCCTACTTCCATTGATGTCACTTCCAGTTTACAATGACAGCACTTACTGATTCTTGATGGTCAGCGGGTCTGGGTTGCGGATAAGGTACTTGCAGGCCGGGGGTCCAAGCGGGTAAGAATGCAGGTTGCGGGAAGGGGTTCCAAAAAATGGACCCCGACAGGGCTCTACACAAATATTTACATAGATATTGGGGGGGGGGGGGGAGTGCCCCTCTATATAGAAGTAGGCCTGGCTCCGTAATGTTTAGCATTGCTGTTTGAGCCTAAAAATCTGCTGCAGCGACTAAAAGTGGGCAGTAAATTAAAAAAAAAAAACGGTGTAATTAGCATTTAACCTTTTAGTTAAAAAGCAAATGTGACATTTATGGGTTTATACATACAAGCAATACTTAACTTGCTAAGTCGCACATTGGAACCTAGATACACATGTAGCACCTGGTTATATTTTGCCTCCACATTTGACATGGAAAAGTCCCAGCTCAGACGAAGTGGCAGAGCCAGGGAGTAACTATAGAGGAAGCAGACCCAGCGCCTGCAGGGGGGCCCAGGAGGTATAGGGGCCCCACGAAGCCCTAATTCATATACAGTTTCAATAAATATTGGTAAAACAAGTCAACTGCTAAAAATTTTGGGGGCCTGAAAAATAATTTGCTGTGGGGCCCAGTAATATCTAGTTACGCCACTGGGCAGAGCGGTTTAGTACGATAGACTGATGTTTGAATACATAATTGCAATTGGTCTTAAGATTTATGGCTTTTTAAATCATTTCAATTAACTGGTTGTACATCTCGGTTGTGTGAAATTGCTAGTTGTAAGGGGTTGTTCACCTTCTAACGCTTTTTTTCAGTTCAGTTGTTTTCAGTTTAACAGAAATAAAGACTTTTTCCCAATTACATTCTATTTTCGATGTGCAACTGTTTTTCTAATATTTCATTTTTCACCTTCTAAAGCAGCACTGGAAAGGGGGGGTCGCCGACCCTGTAAACCGTTCAAAATTGATACATTTAGTTGATACATTTCTTATCTTTGTCCCTGCTGAGCAGAATCTCTGGGTTTCATTACAGGCAGCTGTTAGACTTGATACAATAGTTGCTAATACTCCAGAGATGCTGCTGAGAAATGGATCAACTAAATGTTGCAAAATTGTAACCGTTTAGAGTCTGCACCTGAATTACTGAGCTGTCAGACTCAAACACCAGAGACATGAAAACTCAAACTTAAGATTTTGGAAAAACTGTAAAAAATAAATAATAGAAAGTAATTGAAAAAAATCTGAAAACAACTGAAAAAGTGTTTGGAAGGTGAACAACCCATTTAAAACAAAAAACAAACAAAACCAGCATGCCTTTTCACACACTAACAGAAGTGGTCAGACCAAGCAAGATCTACGCCACGCAAGAAAAATGGTTTCGTTATTTTGTACGGGACTAAACACATGGATGGAAATAGGATATAAATTCCAGTTGTGAATACAGGTACATTCTACGGTCCCCTTCCTCTGTGCAGACATTTGATAAGGACCTAGATTGTGAGCTCCAGGGAGCCAGTGACTGATGTAAAACGTCTGTATAGTACTGGCGTTATATTAATATATAATAACGATTAGAGCATGCTGCAACTCCTCCCTACCCCTCTCAGATAGGTAAGGCGTATCTGCACAGTGCAATCACGACAGAATTCTCAAACACAAAACAACATATTGTTCCTGACGGACTGGACCAAATGCCCGACTTCAACACAATTGGATTACGGACACACACAGGGTCGCCCCCCACGCCCAGTATTTACCATCACGGCCTATGAAAAATAATACTTGACGCCAATGCCATTGCCAATCAGAGAAGGCCGCAACTAATCGCCCCAAAGTTTGTGTAGCGTGAACTAAGTCAGAACACCTGAATATCTATTGCTGCTTCCCAGTCAGCCAAAGTTCTTTAGAGGTATTCTGTCTTGATTTTTATGATGTCGTTTTTATTTCTAAATTACACTGCAAATAATTCACTACCATGTAAAGTAGTATTCCTAATCCAACAAGTGCGTTTTTTTTTTTTGTAGATGTAACATTGGTGTGTAGGTGCATCTCAGGTCATTTTGCCTGGTCATGTGCTTTCAGAAAGAGCCAGCACTTTAGGATGGAACTGCTTTATGGCAGGCTATTGTTTCTCCTACTCAATGTAACTGAATGTGTCTCAGTGGGACCTGGATTTTACTATTGAGTACTGTTCTTAGATCTACCAGGCAGCTGTTATCTTGTGTTAGGGAGCTGTTATCTGGTTACCTTCCCACTGTTCTGTTGTTAGGCTGCTGGGGGGAAAAGGAGGGAGTGATATCACTCCAACTTGCAGTACAGCAGTAAGGGCACAGACACAGGTGAAGATTAAGGTTGCCACCTGGCTGGTAAAAATGATGGCTGATCCCAATGTTATTAATAAGGAAAAAAGATAAATATATAGGAAGGCCGGTATTTTTTTTTTCAGAAAAGGTGGCAACCCTAGCGAAGATTTGAGGAGATTTAGTCACCCATCGACAAATTGCCTCTTCTTCTGGGCGACTAATCTCCCAGAATGGCCTTCCCACTGGCAAGAATCTAAATCGCTGGCAGGATGGCACTCAGAGCGCTTTGTTTTCCGCAGTCATCAGAAGTTTCCGAGTGCCATCCCGCCGGCGATTTAGATTCTAGCCGGCGGGAACTTTTCAAGGAGGTCAGTTGCCCAAAGAACAACTACTCTCTCCAAATCTTTGTGTGCGTCTCTGCCCTAAAGAGTGACTGAAGTTTATTAAAGCACAAGACATATGAAGGTACCTGGGAAACCGGCAAGATGTCTAGCCCCATGTCAGATTTCAATATTAAATATAAAAAAGAAAATACAGATTTCAGTGCAGAATTCTACCGGAGTAGCACTATTAACTGATGCATTTTGAGGAAGAAAAAAAAAAATAAAAAAAATAAAACATGTTTTCCCAGGACTGTATCCCTTTAAAGGAAATGGCAACAAGCAGTTTGGGGTGAGTTGAAGTTGAAAAACAAACCGCAACATCACACCATTGCTTGACAGCAAACAGAAATTGAAGCAATTGGGTCTCCTAAGGGCAGATACACGCACAGAGATTCGGGGAGATTTAGTCGCAGACGACAAATCTCTTCTTTGGGCGACTAATCTCCCCGAAATCCCTTGCCGCCGGCTAGAATGTAAATCTCCTGCAGAATGGCACTCGGAGCGCTTCGTTTTCCCACAGTTGCTTCACGGGGAAACTTTGGAAAACTTAGTGCTCCACGTGCCATCCCGCCGGTGACATTCTAGCCGGTAACATTCTAGCGGGTGACAAGGCATTGCTGGGAGATTAGTTGGCGGAAGAAAAGGCGATTTGTCGTTGGGCGACTAATCTCCACCAAATAGCATAGTGTGCCTCTATCCTTAAAGCCGCGTCCAGGGGATTTTTAATAAAAACGTAGATTGTGTAGATTATCAGCAAATACTCAGTGGGATGTGGGAGAATCGTGTGTCAGGGGATAATTAAAAGTAACCAACTGCAAAGGTGTTTTTCGCGACTAGAAATAAATTGCCTGCATAAACTGCGTCACATCTGGCTGTGCTGACTGGAGATTGTGTCCCTGAACGATCACTCCGCCACCATATTTATTTACCATTTGAAACAAATGGCATTTTTATGAATTACATCTGAATGAAAACAGATTGGAACACGTTTCAGTTCACGTCACACACGCGCACTGCTTTACAGGCTGCGGACGCATCACAGGCCAGCGCGCATTTCAGAATCACTTCAAAGAAATTCCAATCTCCCAGCTCCACGTGACCTGCTTCTCTGGCCATGCTTTGTGCGGAGCGAACGCATGGCCAGCACACGGACTACACTTCCCGTCGCCCAGCGCGCCTACGAACTACATTACCCGGCGTACCCCGGGGCTCAGACACTCCTACTCCAGGCGGGCTGCACCGTCACTACCAGGCCCGTCTGCGCTGTTTTCTTTCTCACACACGCGCCTCCGTATAGAAAGGGACGGGCGGCAAGGTCACCGGAGAGGTTTCACTTATCATAAACCCACAAGCCGCATACATAGCGCAGGGATATCTTATCCACCCCACCGGGCAGTGCGGCCAGACGAGTGAGGAGGGGGCGTGTAGCGCACACAACCTGCAGCGGCTTCCCTATGTAAATCATTCTATTCATCTTGTAACCAAGTGCCTCCCCCGCTATTGACACTGTATCTCGACAGCCAGCAGCCCCTGTTACGACTGGTTGGAATTTGCAGCTGAATAAATAAAAAAAAAAAACCTATTACGGGTAATATGGGAGTCTCGCTCCAGCAGAGTAGTCCATGTGAGAGGAGGGGTGTGCCTGTCCCTACAACACAAATACTGTATACCGTGACCTTGTTACACACAATTCCAACGTGATCACCGGGGAGAAGTTAATTCAACCCCCCCCCAACAATACAATTGGTACAAGCGGGTAATCAGCCCTATTGCCAAATGTAAATGGAGGGAGATCAGCTGAGCAGACAGGAAGTGTGCGCGGAGCTCAGAGAGACGGTGACACTAGTACTGGGGTAAATCCCCATTAGCAGCCGCCGCCGTGTCCCTGTACTTGTGCCAGTGTTGTGCCTGTTGGCTGCTCCCAGTTCTGCAGCATGGCCGGAGCAGCACCACGTGGGTCTGTTTGCAACTGACAAATGTCTCCCCACCCCGTGCCCTTTAATAAAACAAGACCCCCCCCCCCGTTTGCACTTGGAGTTGCCCCGCGTGTGTGTGCGCTGATGCGGATAATGCTGGGGTGTACTATAACCGGGGGATCCCCGCGTGTATGGAACCAGCTGGCCTTCCCTGCTCCCCCGCCTCCTGCTCGTGCAACGCAAGGTGATCCCGGGGAGATCCGCTCACCTACCTGCACAGCCCCCCGATCACTTCTTTCTCCGTCTTCCTGAAGTGCTGCAGGGAAGGTACTTTCTGCGCGGGCATCATGAAATACTCCATAGCAATCAGTCAGCAGAGATGCCCTAGATTATCCAGCGTGTACCCCTCCCGCCCCCAGCCAGGACCCCCCTCTTCTCTCTCTCTATGGAATCGTCCTTGATCAGTTTATTGATCAGCGGCGGCTGAGTGTGAGGGGATCCGTGAGTAGTAGTGAATAGGATGTCCCAGCAACACGGGGGAGGTGTCTGTCTGTCTCTCCTTGTGCTCGGCCTCTCTGTGTGTCTATGTGTGTGTGTGAGTCTATGTGAGTGTGTGTTTGCAGCTGATGTCTGTTGCAAGGCGGGAAACAGCTGGTGAGAGATCAGAAACAGCTCCCCTCCCCCAGACTAATCCCAGCCCTTCTTCCGCAGAGTAAAGCCATTGCATGTAAACAAAGGACTATTTGCCGGCCCGGGCATGGCCCTCCGCTCACACACGGGGCAAACTGCGCAATGATCTGGCGCGGGCAGCGGCCAACTGACACCTCTGGGGATATTTAGGGCAGAGGGGTAATTGGGGGCTCCTTATATGGGGGGCTGGGAAAGATGTGAATGGGAAGGAGGGGAGCGATGATCCGGCTGCGTGCGCCACGCTTGGGTGATCAGTCCCATCAGCTGACAGTTTGGCTCACACAGGACAAGAAAGGAGAGACTGGAGCTGCACATGGTCACTGGCTGCTGCATCACCCCTTTAACCCCTGCAACATCTCTTTAACCCCTGCATCATCCCTTAAACCCCTGCAGCATCCCTTTAACACCTGCAACATCCCTTTAACCCCTGCATCATCCCTTTAACCCCTGCAACATCTCTTTAACCCCTGCATCATCCCTTTAACCCCTGCAACATCTCTTTAACCCCTGCATCATCCCTTTAACCCCTGCAACATCTCTTTAACCCCTGCATCATCCCTTTAACCCCTGCAACATCTCTTTAACCCCTGCATCATCCCTTTAACCCCTGCATCATCCCTTTAACCCCTGCATCATCCCTTTAACCCCTGCATCACCCCTTTAACCCCTGCAACATCCCTTTAACACCTGCAACATCCATTTAACCCCTGCATCACCCCTTTAACCCCTGCATCACCCCTTTAACCCCTGCAACATCCATTTAACCCCTGCAATATCCCTTTAACCCCTGCGTCACCCCTTTAACCCCTGCATCATACCTTTTCCTTAACCTCTGCATCACCCCTTTAACCCCTGCATCACCCCTTTAACCCCTGCAACATCCATTTAACCCCTCCATCATCCCTTTAACCCCTGCAACATCCCTTTAACTCCTGCAACATCCATTTAACCCCTCCATCATCCCATTAACCCCTGCAACATCCCTTTAACCCCTGCATCACCCCATAAAACCCCTGCAACATCCCATAAAACCCCTGCAACATTCCTTTAAGCCCTGCATCACCCCTTTAACCCCTGCACCATCCCTTTACCTTAACCCCTGCATCATCCCTTTAACCCCTGCATCATCCCTTTACCTTAACCCCTGCAACATTCCTTTAACCCCTGCATCACCCCATAAAACCCCTGCAACATCCCATAAAACCCCTGCAACATTCCTTTAAGCCCTGCATCACCCCTTTAACCTCTGCACCATCCCTTTACCTTAACCCCTGCATCATCCCTTTAACCCCTGCATCATCCCGTTAAACCCTGCATCTTCCCTTTAACCCCTGCATCATCCCTTTACCTTAACCCCTGCAACATTCCTTTAACCCCTGCATCATCCCTTTACCTTAACGCCTGTATCAACCCTTTAACCCATGCTGTTACTACTGCAACAAGCACAATGCACCCCAAACTCATACCAACAGCTTTTAGATTCGTGTGTGTGTGTGTGTAATGAATGCACAGAATGGAACGTTCCATGTCTATGTGTGTGTGACACTGCAGGAGAGCCACAGCTGATGCACACAATATAGTCTCTCGCCAATCACTCTGCAGCATCATCACTTGTTAGGCACAATTCTATATATATTAGGGATGCACTGAATCCAGGATTCGGCTCAGTATTTGGCCATTTTCAGAAGAATTCGGATTCGGCTGAATCCTTGTGCCGGGCCAAACTGTAACCGAATCCTTAAAATCATGTCACTTTTCGTCACAAAACAAGGCGCTCTTTTACCCTCCCCCTCAATGATTTGCATATGCAAATTAGGTTTTTGTATTCAGCCGAATCTTTCGCAAAGGATTTGTGGGTCATATATATATCGCATTCATATTCCAGTCTCTCATTCAAACCACTGCCTGGTTACTAGGTTCATTTAGACCCTGGCAACAAGATAGGTACTGAAATTCCAAAATGGATAGCTGTCAAACAAAAAGCTAAATAATTTAAAAAAAAAATACAAATAATCATAACATTTTTATTAGGGATGCACCGAATCCACTATTTTGGATTTGGCCGAACCCCCAAATCCTTTGTGAAAGGTTCGGCCTAATACTGAACCAAATCCAAATATTAATTTGCATATGCAAATTAGGGATAGGAAGGGGAAAACATTTTTTACTTCCTTATTTTGTGACAAAAAGTCATGCACTTTCCCTCCCCACCCCTAATTTGCATATGCAAATTAGGATTCAGTTCAGCCAGGCAGAAGGATTTGGCCGAATTCCGAACCGAGTCCAGTCGGACTGGCCTACTGGGACACCAGGAAAACTCCCGGTGGGCCCAAGTGTCAGGGGCCTCTTGCTTCTAACCATTTAGCCTATTTCATGGTCATTCCCTATTTCTTTATGGGGAAAAAGAGGCTTAATAATGGAACAATAGAGTATAGTAAATAGATATAAAAGACTTGGGTGCAAATTCACTAAGCGCCGAATGCTAGCGTTAATTCGCTAGCATTTGGCATTTTCACTACTGCGCAAATTCACTAACGAATGCTGGCGTATTTTCGCTAGTGTTACTTCGCATGTTTACGCCAGGCGAATTTTCGCTAGCGATGTAACTACGCAAATTCACTAACTTGCGCAGTGTACTGAACGCTACCTTTTACGCTAGACTTCCTTCGCCACCTCAGACCTGGCGAAGCGCAATAGAGTAGATAGAGATTGTTTCAAAAAAAGTCAATTTTTTTTCTAAGTCCAAAAAAACGCTGGCGTGTTTTCTACATGATGGGTGATAGGCTGAAAAAGATCGAAAATTTTTTGGGGCTCCCCTTCCTCCCCCCTACATTTCCTGACTCATGGCAACTTACCTAGACAGTGGGCACATGTGTAGGGCAAAATACAATTTATATTTGCTGATTTGAAGGTTTTCTAGGCATTTTTAGTGCTGATACGTGTTCCTCCATTGAAATTAGAATTTTGCGCCGTATGCAAATTAGCCTTCGCTAGCGTAACTTCGCTTTATATAGCGAATCAACGCTAGCGCAACTTCACAACCTTACGCTACCCCTGTGCGCAACTTCGGATTTTAGTGGATTTGCAGAGCGCTGGCGAAACTACGCCTGGCGAAGTGCGGGCGCAACTTCGTATCTTAGTGAATTTGCCCCTTGGAGAATAAAAAGGTTGAGTGAGTAGAGGAGGAATAATAGTTTGGAAAGCGGGCCTGCAGTCTAATGTTTTCTGGTGGGTCCCTGGTATCTCAGTCCGACACTGGGTGCTGGGATTTTAAGATGACAACCAGGGCCCTGCAGGTTACACATCCCTGATTTACGTTGTGTTTATTCTGTGGCCTTCATGCATTGCCCTGGCTCATATTTCCCCTATTCCTGACTCTGTAGTGTCAATACTATTGTATAAGTGAAAGAACAAGGGGCTCCATTCTGGGAAGTCACACTTGCCCGGCTGCTGAGAGAAACCTGCATTAGCTGCAGAAAGTGTAATTGTAGTGGCCAAGTCACAGGGGTATCAAGAGGGCCAGAGAGCTTCGGCAGAAGAAAGAAATGTAGGACAGAAGAGGTCGGGAGACAGACTGTGTATGGTGGTGGTTTCCAGACATGGGGTGTGGCTGGGAGAATGGAAGTGGGAGTGTGGATCAGTGGATGTGCGTGGGTGTTGTTACTATGCAGGACAGGAATGCTGTTGATCCTTAGTTGAAAGTGAAAATACTGTACCATGTTAGGGCAGCCATCACTGGGGCCTGTGAATAGTCTTTCTCAGGAGCCACTCGTTGTATTCCCTGTGGGAGGGCAGTGAGTGTCTGTGGATGATTTGTGATCAGTAGGAGATGTCAAACTAGTGAGCAGGTTGCACTGGGCCAAGTAGTGTTGCTTCAATCACAATCTGACGAGTGGAATGGTCAGTGGAGTAACTACCATACAGCAGCTCAGCACTGTGTTTCACCATTACTGACCCCTTGCAGCGCCTAAAATGAATATTTAAGCAACAGATAGTTTATTATATATATCATATTAAGTGGCATATTAAAGAATTTTACCAAACTGGTATATATATATTCATATAGGGTTGCCACCCGGCCACCCGGTCCAGTATTTTGAAGGGCTGCAGTCAAAATAGCCTGCACGGTTTTCTAAATTTCCTATAATTGATGAGGCGACCGGCCAATCGATGATCGCTGCATCATAGCCCCTCATGTAACGGCCCCACCCCTCCATGTCACTGTCCCACCCCCGCTACATCACGGCCTGCCCCCTGCCTGGATTCCACGGGGCAAAAAGGTGCCCTTTTACATTTCTTACTTTGAACCCCCATTTCGTGATGGTCTGTGTGCTGCCTCAGAAATCACCTGACCAGAAATACTACAGCTCTAACTGTAACAGGAAGAAGTGCTGAAGCAAAAGACACAGCTCTGTCTGTTAATTGGCTCATGTGACCTAAGAAGTCTAGTTTGTTGGTTTGTTTGTGTGCACCGTGAATCGTACGATCCCAGGGGAGGCACTTATTTTTTAAAATGGCAATTTTCTATTTATGATTACCCAATGGTACATACTTCTAAAAAAGTATATTATTATGAAAATGGTTTATTTATATGAAGCAGGGTTTTACATATGAGCTGTTTTATGCAATATCTTTGTATAGAGACCTACATTTTTCAAGGGGGGGTATAGTTTTTCTTTAAATTACCTGTCCACTGCAAAAAAGCCAGTCGGTGACAGGGGAGCAGTTGGTAAAGGGCTTCAAGAAATAGACCACCAACCAGTGGCAAAACTTGGTAGAGTGGCTCCTCCCGCCAAAAACTCTACTGAGGGGGCATGGCATCAACAGTCCTCCTCTCCTGGCCCCCCTCCCAGCCTGTTGCACCGCATCTCACAGACCAGACCTACAGTTTGGAGGTCTGCCTGTTGCAAATTCCTGATCTAAATGTTGTAATTTGGAAGACACAGGTTCCTCAGTCATTGGTCGGAGTGCTGTTAGTCCAGTGGAGTGTCAGGGGGATGTCTGTTCCAGCATCTGAAAGGGGGGAAATTAAATCAACTTCACAAAATTGCAAATGGAAATAATCGGAAAAGCTTTGCAGATGGTCTTGAATTTTCTAATACTTTGGAGGGAGAGTTAACTGCAAAATTCCACCTGGTTGCTAGGATCAGTCACTCTGGCAACTAGAGAGCATAACAGCCAGCCCATTTAAATTAAACACCCGTCCTTTCACCACCACCCCCCAAAAAAAACAAATGTCACTGTCTACATCATACTAGAACTTTGTTGTATGAAATTAAAATATTTTCATTAAAAGAGAATTTTAATTAATTATACAGAAATATTAAATATAAACCCAAGGTCATAATTTGACAATTCACATGATTTGGCCAACTAGGACCCCACCACCAATTCTGTGTCCATATAAAGACACAAGGCTACAGGCTGAGTTATACAGGGAGTATCACTCATGTATTATAAGGGATAATGTTCCCCCTACTGTAAATAATAAGGATATTAGAAGTCACTGAGGGGTTCTGTGACCATATAAAGGCACAAGGCTGCAGGCTGAGTTATACAGGGAACTCTGAGTATCACTCGTATTATAAGGGATAATGTTCCCCCTACTGTAAATAATAAGGATATTAGAAGTCACTGAGGGGTTCTGTGACCATATAAAGGCACAAGGCTGCAGGCTTAGCTATACAGGGAACTCTGAGTATCACTCATGTATTATAAGGGATAATGTAACCCATTCTGTAAATGATAAGGATATTAGAAGTCACTGAGGGGTTCTAGGACCATATAAAGGCACAAGGCTGCAGGCTGAGCTATACAGGGAACTCTGAGTATCACTCATGTATTATAAGGGATTATGTACCCCCTACCAGGGGTGTAACTAAGCAGACCCTGCAGCTGGGGGACCCAGGACGTATAGGGGCCACAATAAATATTGGTAAAACAAGTCAACCTCTTAACATTTTGAGGGCCTGAAAAATAATTTTCTGTGGGGCCCAGTAATATCTAATTACACCACTGCCCCCTACTGTAAATGATAAGGATATAAGTCACTGAGGGAGCTCTTGAGTATCACTCATGTATTATAAGGCACTGAGGGCTTTTGTGACCATATAAAGGCACAAGGCTGCAGGCTGAGTTATACAGGGAACTCTGAGTATCACTCGTGTATTATAAGGGATAATGTAACCCCCTACTGTAAATGATAAGGATATTAGAAGTCACTGAGGGGTTGTTCTGTGGCCATATAAAGGCACAAGGCTGCAGAGTTATACAGGGAACTCTGAGTATCACTCAAGTATTATATGGGATAATGTACCCCCTACTGTAAATTATAAGGATAATAGAATTCACTGAGGAGTTCTGTGACCATATAAAGGCACAAGGCTGCAGGCTGAGTTATACAGGGAACTCTGAGTATCACTCATGTATTATAAGGGATAATGTACCCCCTATTGTAAATTATAAGGATATTAGAATTAACTGAGGAGTTCTGTGACCATATAAAGGCACAAGGCTGCAGGCTGAGTTATACAGGGAATTCTGATTATTATTAATGTATTATAATGGAAAATGAAACCCCATACTCACTGTAACTTATAAGGATATTAGAAGTTACTGAAGAGTTCTGTTGTCAGTATTCTTAATAATTTTCAGTTGGAGATATCCATTATATTATTATCTATATAAAAGAAAAAAAAGAATACAAAAACTTTCCCATTATGCCCTAATTATATTTTTCTGTGTGTAATAATAAGACAGTACCTGGTACTAAACTGCATCAATCCATACCCAGGATTATGTGCATCCCTATTTAAATCACATTCCCTAATCATTGTATAGTTGGGTTAAATATATCAATTTTCAAAGGTACCAATGAGAAAATGAAGGATTTAAACCTTTTATACTTTATATGATTTTTTTTAAAATGTATTACAGTGTAAAAATGTTGTACTTTTTCCAATTTGATCAAGTAGCTATTACAGCTCCTTTGCATTACAGCCTGGATAGTGATACAGGGAATCCCGGATAAGGTTCAGGATTGAATAAATTGAATCAGAACCTTTAATATCAAGTCTATTGACCACTGGACTACTGAAGGTGACAATTTTTTGGAATGTGCATGATGTAATTAGTGTTCTTATTCGGTGTACGGTTCAGGAGAACGTCTTGTGGTGGATATTATGTTCAACCAAATCCTACAATCATGGATTTTGTGCATCCCTTCCTTTCTACTGCTCCTTACATTGCCCCAAACTCACAAGTTTCCTGTATTTATAATTAATCCCTAGATATACGAATCCAGTGTCTACTTCGGGTTGAGGGGCCATGCCCAGAATTTGCAGCTAAGGGGAGTGGAACATTGTAGAAAACAATAAAAATCTTCAGTGAGGAGACCAATGTATGAGCCTACAGAGCTCAATGTTTTTTTCATATAATTAAATACTTTTTTTTCATAAAAGGCACCTGTTGTGTAAAAATGTTATCCCCAACCAAAGGTGCGGCTAATAGAGCCCGCATTCCGGTTGGGGATAACAGTCATTTTTTTTTAAAAAAAATGCCCCTGCCAGCACTAGGCTGCCCGCACTGGGAAGGAGCTCCTGATGTGAGCAGCTATGTCCAGTCACTCGCATGCGCATAATGAAAAGAGACCTACATTGTTCGAGGTATAGTTTTCCTTTAATACTTGGCCTGCATATTGGTGTGCCAGCCTGATTTATGGTGCTCACAGGTTTCCTGACCTTACTGTAGGTGTGGCTACTCATTTCCTAGTTCATCCTTGTAACCGCATCTCTGTCCTCAACCCACAAGAAGGCATTATTTTATTTTGCTCTCATTTGCTGATGGAACTATATCTATGTTACCTACAAAAGAAGAATAGGAGTACAGTCACACCACACTAACATGCAACAGTGAAAACACAAAACACGCCCTGTAATGTGAAATTACAAGAACCATGAAGAAGCTGGGAAGGTTTCCAAAATCCAGAGCCAAAATGTCTTGCCTTTCATACAGTATACAGAGCAGAATATCCAGCTTGTGGCTCTTAGTTGTTACTGAATAGGGGCATAAGAGCAAGATGGAGCACGGGTGAGATTTAAAAAGTGATTTTTCCACTTTCTCCTTCCCTGCCCCTAATTTGCATATGCAAATTAGGATTTGGTTCGGGATTCGGCCAAATCTTCCAAGTTGGAGTCGGGGATTCGACCAAATCCAAAATAGTGGATTCGGTGCATCCCTAGTAGGACTGCATATACCAGGAAATTTAAAGGGATACTGTGGGATAGCATGCTTTTTTCAAAATACACCAGCAGACTTCTGCACTGAATGTTTTTCAAAAGAGCAAACATATTTTTTTTATATTTAATTTTGAAATCTGAGGACTAGACATAATGTAAGTTTCCCAAGTTCCCCCAGTCATGTGATTTGTGCTCTGATAAACTTCAATCACTGTTTAGGGTGATGGCAGACGGGAGATTAGTCACCCGTCAACAAATCTCCTCTTCTGTGGGCGACTAATCTCCCCGTACAGCAATCCCGCCAGCTAAAATACGGATCGCTGGCAACAGCCTGCCAGAAAGCAATTCCATCCTAACGTGCTGGCTCTTTCTGAAAGCACATGACCAGGCAAAATGACCTGAGATGCACCTACACACCAATATCACAACTAAAAAATACACTTCTTGGAATAGGAATGAGAGTGAATTATCTGCAGTGTAAACAATGTAATCTAGAAATAAAAACTACACTTTAAAATAGGGATGCACCGAATCCAGGATTCGGTTCGGGATTCGGCCAGGATTCGGCCTTTTTCAGCAGGATTCGGATTCGGCCGAATCCTTCTCCCCAGCCGAACCGAATCCGAATCCTAATTTGCATATGCAAATTAGGGACGGGGAGGGAAATTGCGTGACTTTTTGTCAGAAAACAAGGAAGTAAAAAATGTTTTCCCCTTCCCACCACTAATTTGCATATGCAAATTAGGGTTCGGATTCGGTTCGGTATTCGGCCAAATCTTTCGTGAAGGATTCGGGGGTTCGGCCGAATCCAAAATAGTGGATTCGGTGCATCCCTACTTTAAAACCATGACAGAATTCCTTTAAGGAGGGTCCCAATAGTGCAGTAAAGCTCAAAGCTAGATAATGCACATACTCTGCAAAGGTTCAGCATTCGGTATAAGAGATCCCACGAATAGATCATGAAATGTCAATATAATAAATGGGCCTTCTTTAGGGCTCTTACTGACGAGCAGTTGAAGCTGCGCTCCCCTGCATTCCGTTTTTCTGCGTTCAGCCGCAGGGGAGCGCAGGAATAGACGCATTAAGCTTTTTCCAATGGGGCTGTACTCACAGAGGCGCGTGTAGGTGCCGAACGCAGGAAAAATGCAGCATGTTGCGTCTCAACCTGCATTCAGCGCCTACACGCGCTTGTGTGAGCCCGATCGAAAAAAGCTTAATGCGTCTATCCCTGCGCTCCCCTGCAGCTGAACGCAGAAACACGGAACGCAGGGGAGCGCAGCTACAATCGCTCGTCAGTAAGAGCGCTTAGTGTTACAGGGCCACAGGTTGGACAACTAATATAGAACATTATTTGACTCTACCTACTGACCCCAGTTTTCATATTTACAATTGCTCCTGTGCCTTCTCAAATAAGAGCAATGATTCCAAACTTTATATTTAAAGGGGTTGTTCACCTTTGAGTTAACTTTTAGTATGATGTAGAGACTGATATTCTGAGACCATTTGCAATTGGTTTATATTTTTTTTTTATTATTTGAATTTTTTGAGTTATTTCGTTTTTTATTCAACAGCTTTCCAGTTTATAATTTCAGCAATCTGGTTGCCAGTGTCCGAATTCCCCTAGCAACCATGCACTGATTTGAATAAGAGACTGAAATATGAATATCAGAGGCCTAAATGTAAAGATGGGAATAAAAAGTAGCAATAACAATAATTTTGTAGCCTTAAAAGAGAAGTAAAGCCTAACTAAAGAAGTAGCTAGAAATGTTGTACATTATGTTTTGTGCTTCTGTACCAGCCCAAGGCAACCACAGCCCTTTAGCAGTAAAGATCTGTGTCTCCAAAGATGCCCCAGTAGCTCCCCATCTTCTTTTCTGCTGATTCACTGCACATGCTCTGTGCTGCTGTCACTTACTGAGCTTAGGGACCCACTCACAATATACAGTACACATAGAATAGAAATGTCACAATATAAGGCTGATTAGTAATTAATACACATCATTACTACATGGCAGCACAGAAACCAGAGCAATTAGCATCATAATTTAATAGTCAGCAAACCTGTAGCATCAGCTTATATTACAGGGGAAGCTCATTTTCTGCTGGATAATTAGAGACGAGCCCTAAGCTTAGCTTCTCAACAGCCAATCAGAGCCCACTGAGCATGTGAGTGTCACAGACACTTTCCAAGATGGTGACCCCCTGTGACAAGTTTGAAGTCCTGGATCATTGCTGCTATTGACAAGCTGAAACTTTAGCCTCGTGCAATAAGTTCTGTATATAAAATATGGCATTATTATCCATAGTCATTTTTAGGGTTTAGTTCTCCTTTAATTGTCCTTTAAACTTGAATACACTGGGCACATTTATAAATATCTGACATGTTTTACTTGCATTGGAATTTGAGTAAAAATAAAATTTTGCCAATGTATATATTTGTGTTAGACCTTTCCTGCACAACAAAACTGCATTTTCCCATTATTTACTTTCACTGAAAAGTATTTGCTTGGTAGAGGTGCCACAAGTTAGAACCTATGTCAAAATTGCAGCTAATTTTACTCATTCAAAGTGTAACTTAAAGTATCTTTTTTTTAACATGCAAATGCAGAAAAAAATAGCACTGACAATTGTACATTGCAATAACATACTAAAAAAGTTTTTACATTTCCAAGTGATAACAGATTTACTGCTTAATGTTTACCCAGTCTTGAAAAAGAATTGATATATTTTTTAGTTTCAGGGACGTATTAGAGTAGATGTGAGGATGGAAATGGAGTTACTCGAATTTTGCAGGTTTGAGAAATGGTTTCGTCTTCTATCTCTTATAAAGTGGCATTTCAGCTTCAGTTAACTACAGTAGAACCCCCATTTTACATCCCCTGATTTTAAGTTTCCCCTCATTTTGCATTGTTATTTTGTGGTTCCACCTCTATATTATACATAATACATTTCCCTGATTTTACATTTTCCTGGATTTTACACCATTTTTTCTGGTCCCCTGAAAAATGTAAAATGAGGGTTCTCCTGTATTTGAATAATGGCACCCTAAGCCAGTACTGGACAATTCCATCAGGGGCAGCAGTGAGTTACATGAGTGGTATTAGCCATAGCATGATGTTGAGAGCAATACTTTTTGTCTTAATTTGTCTTTTTATTGTTTCTATTTCCAGACAGAAATTCCAACAGCTATGATGTTGGTGTCAGGTCAGTGACAAATTGGGCGTAACTACAGAGGAAGCAGACCCTTCGGTATAGGACCCCAATGAGGCCCTAATTAGTCGTAAACAGAACAAACTCTCGATATTTGGGGGGAGGCTAAAATTCATTTGCTGTGGGGACCAGTAACATGCACTTACGCCACTGGTGACATTGGCAACCTGAAAGCAGAATAATACAATTTTTTTTAAATATTTGTTACTTTTAAAGGACCAGTAACATCAAAAAAAATAAACAATTCGTTAGTATACATAGAAAAAAAAAAATCACAAATTAAGCTTTAAAATCACAAAGTCTTTATTAATAAAGACCTTACCGAAACTATACTATACTAACGAATTTTTTAAAAACATTTTTTGATGTTACTGGTCCTTTAAGTCAGATCTTCTATTATTCATCCTCCATTCTGCTACATGGATGATAGGGCAAGTAGGACCATTGCCAGCCTAGATCCCACCTCCCTCTTCCCCCACCTCTCGTATCTTACAGCAGCCACTCTGGCATTTGCCAGAACCCACAGCTTGCCAGTCTGGGCCTGTTCACAATGATCAGTGTTGGACTGGGATGCCAGGAGCCCACCAGAAAACCTTAGACCGTGGACCCACTTTCTAAACTATTCCTCCTCTCCTCTTTATTTTCATAGTCTTTTATCTCTACTTACTATACACTATTCTTCCATTATTAAGCCTCTTTTTCCCATAAAGAAAGAGGGAATGACCATGAAATAGGCTAAATGGTTAGAAGCAAGAGGGCCCACTGGGAGTTCTCCTGGTATCCAGGTGGGTCAGTCCGACACTGACAACAATAGGGCAGAGAGAGCAATTGCAAGGAGCTGAATTTCCTGTTTAATGGGAGTGACAGGCAAAAATATTTGGGGAAAAGGGGGTAAAACAATTGTATTTCTTTTATATATATATATATATATATATATATATATATAAGATGAGTTGGTACATGGGTCCCTGCACTGCCTCTTAGGGTGTCACAATGGTTAAATTCACTAAATAAAGCACATCAGGCTGAGGAATACAGAGGCAGGGGCTTAAAGGGATACTGTTATGGGAAAAAATGTTTTTTTTCAAAATGAATCAGTTAATAGTGCTGCTCCAGCAGAATTCTGCATTGAAATCCATTTCTCAAAAGAGCAAACAGATTTTTTTATATTTTATTATGAAATCTGACATGGGGCTAGACATATTGCCAGTTTCCCAGCTGCCCCCAGTCATGTGACTTGAGTTCTGATAAACTTCAGTCACTCTTTACTGCTGTACTGCAAGTTGGAGTGCTATCACTCCCTCCCTCCCCCCGCGCAGCCAAACAACAGAACAATGGGAAGGTAACCAGATAGCAGCTCCCTAACACAAGATAACAACTGCCTGGTAGATCTAAGAACAACACTCAATAGTAAAAACCCATGTTCCACTGAGACACATTCAGTTACATTGAGAAGGAAAAACAGCAGCCTGCCAGAAAGCATTTCTCTCCTAAAGTGCAGGCACAAGTCACATGACCAGGGGCAGCTGGGAAATTGACAAAATGTCTAGCCCCATGTCAGATTTCAAAATTGAATATAAAAAAAATCTGTTTGCTCTTTTGAGAAATGGATTTCAGTGCAGAATTCTGCTGGAGCAGCACTATTAACTGATGTGTTTTGAAAAAAAATTTTTTTCCCATGACAGTATCCCTTTAACTACAGAGGAAGCAGACCCTGCGGCTGCAGGCGTTCCCAGGAGATATAGGGCCCCATGAGGCCCTAAATAATGAGCAATTTCAACATATATTGGTTAAAAAAAAGGACAACCTCTGGTTATGTTGGGGGCCCTAAAATGAATTTGCTGTGGGGCCCAGTAACATTTATTTACACCACTGTATAGAGGCTTGTGTGTTATACAGATGTCACACGTTGCCTGCCCTTGGTCAAGGCCTATATTCTAAAATAAAAACTTATTTTGCAAGAAAGCTTAAAACAACCACCAGTATATACTGATATAAGTCGATAGTCCTAAATACAATAACATCTAATTAGCATTATAATTAATGGCCGACAGATCCACAGGATGACTACGTACACCAGCTGTCATGGGGGCCCTGCTAGCATACAGCACAGGGATTACATTACACATTTACAGTAAAAGGCTCCCAGGGACCGTCCCAAATCTTGCTCTACCCTTCCACCCATATCCCCCTCCAGTATATCATGTGGTTCTTTCTGAATGAGTGGGAGGCCTGACGGGACTCCGAGGGAGAGCGTTTATTTCCCACTGTGAATGTCTCTCAGCAACACATTTATTGCTCATGCAAGCTTAAATTGTGGGGAACTAACACCTCACGATAAAGATCTCAGAATAGATTTGAAAGGGATATTGTAGGCCTACACAAACATATATATATAAAATAATGCACCTCTAAGGTACAATATATTGATAATAAGGGGTCAGAACTGAGCCCCCTGACATCTAAAGGCACAAAGTGACACACACAGGTCATGTTACTCGGAGGTACCTTTAATATGCCCATATTCCATTGTAGAAATTATATAACAACATACAAGTTGTCTGGAGTCAGACACAACTGATATCATTAAGAGTTGCTGTCAATGAACACTATTTATGAGATTTGTATACAGGTTATACATGGATAATGTATATGCACTTTATAGTTAAGTCTATTGTAAAACACTTTGTTCTCAATAGGTGTAACTGTTATTTAATATACTGTAGGTATTTGAGCCTTGAGGTGTATTATAAGGTATACCCGGTTATTTGTTGGTAAGTACAGGGAATAGTGTTTATAGGATTTCCATGAACAAATAAAGGTACAAGGGCTGAGTGATTTTATACAGATCAGGAGGGCACATTATTTTTCAAAATATATTTAATTACATATTTAATATATATTTCATATATTTAAGTCAAATGACGATCACTGATTACATAGGGATTTATATACCCCTGTTGTAAAATGTAAGGAAATTAGAAGTCACCAATTCAGCCTTGTGCTTTTACAGTGTTGGACTGGAGACCCAGGGCCGTATTTATATATAGGACCCCGAGGGCCTGTGCCTAGGGCGGCGCGGTTTTGGGGGTGCCTATTTTTTTCTGTCTTGTTTTTTTTTTAAAAAAAAACCCTCCCCACCCCCCACCACGATTTTCCATAGGAAATACGGTGACCGAGCTGAGGGGATGAGCGGAAGGGGGTCCGATGAAGACTGTGGAAGTGACGTCACGCGCACGGGGCAGTGATGTCACTTACACGTAGCGTACAGCGTAGGGGCGTGTTTAGATCCTAAGCCTAGGGTGGCATCAGACCTAAATACAGCCCTGTGGAGACCGTCGGCCAGGCCTACTGGAGGACCTGACAACCAGTGCAGCCAACACCCACCCCCACCCTACCCATGTACTTTGTACAAAAGCACATGGCCATATGGAATCCCATATTGACTGTGGTAGTGATACATTACCCTCTATATGTTTTAGAAGGTTATTCATGACTCCAAAGTATTATTGATATAGGGCAATCTGTGGGTGACTGGAAAGGGTGGTGTGCAGCCTTGAGGGTGTGTCTCTGGGAGCAGTGGTGTAACTAGATGTTACTGGGCCCCACAGCAAATTCATTTAAGGGCCCTCAACCAGAGGTTGTCATATTTAATCAATATATGTTGAAATTGCACTTTATTTGGGCCTCACAGGCCCCTATACCTCCTGGGCCCCCCTACAGCCGCAGGGTCTGCTTCCACTATAGTTACACCCCTGTCTGGGAGTATCTCTACACAGCATTTTACTTAATCACAGGTCTGTTATGTGGAATATGAAACATGTATAGACTTCAGTGCCTCCCTGTGCTGGAGGTGGGCACCTAGGTTGGTGCTGTGATGTGTAGGTGGGGAGGCAGTCATTATTAGGTGTATGGTTTATGTCAGCAGCTGCAGATCCGACAAACTGAATAACTGTGAGTGGGTTAAGGTCAGTAGCATAACTAGATGTTAATCTGCCCCACGGCAAATTCATTTTAGGGCCCCCAATCTATCTGGTTTCCAATTAGGGTTGCCACCTGACCAGTATTTTACACGCCTGGCCGGTATAAATGATGGTTGATCCCAATGTTATTACTAGGGAAAAAAGATAAATATATAGGAACGCCAGTATTTTTGTCCAGAAAAGGTGGCAACCCTATTTCCAACATTTATTGAAATTGCTCATTAATCAGGGCCTCATAGGGACCCCTATACCTTCTGGGTCTGCTTCCTCTGTAGTTACGCCCCTGGACTTAAGGTAATTTCCATGTAAACGTTAGGTTAGAGGAGCAGGGTTGGGTGTAGCATGGTATGTGTGTGTAGTGGTGCGAGCCTGCAGCCTGTGTGTTATTGAGAGCCACTCCTTTCCCCTGTGTGCTGCTGAGAGCGAGGAGAGAGGGCTCTGCAGCAGGAGTTGCCCCCCCTCCTATGGGCTGAGACTGGGAGGGATAAAGAGGGGGGGAGGGCGGTGGAGATACCCCTCTGCTCCCCTGCAGCCCCTGTCTAGCTGGCTGTGCGCATGCGTAAACCCTGCAGCCCCGGAGTGGTGATTTGCTCTGGAACTGATATTGGAGGGTCATTCTCAGACAGTTCTGCAGGGCTGCAATAAATCACCCTGCACATTCCCACTCCTCCCTCCCTCTGTCTGTCTCCCTCCCTCTCTCTCTCCTTCCTTCCTTCCTCCCATCAGCTTGCCACCTCTCACTTTGCAGCCTCTTCTCTCCCTGCTTTCCCAACCCAAAACCCCCACCCTGTCCCCTACACTCACCCTAGAACACTGGGCATGAGATATGCAGCCCCCCTTTACCCTGCTCCTTCCTGACAGCACCACTGCCCTTTATCTCTGCACACTGAGGGGGTTCAGCTGTGCCAGGGAATAACCCCCACCCCTTTATTCCACATCCTGTCACCCCCATTAATCCCTGCATTCTCCACATCAGGACTATAGGATTTGCCTGAAAAAAGGGGGTTGCACATTACCCTACTGGATCTAAAACAAGAAGAACTCAAGAGCCCTTCCGCTAGACAGGGATCCAGACTGCTCTCTTTTTGGGGGCAACTTGTATCCTTTTCAGGAATCCTGTAAATAGAAAAAAAAGGAAAGGAGTGCCATTTTTCAGGGTGAATTCTATTGGAAAAGCCTGGCATTTTGGAAAGACCAAAGAAGAAAAAAATTTCAACCTGCAGAAGGTGAGAAGGGGACGGGGGTACAAGTGCTTGGATGGGGGGAGGGATCGTTATGTATCAATACCTACCCCTTGGATGGTACTGGACCTTTAAACAATAGGTCTCATTTAGATGACCATTTTTCATGTATATATTGTTCATGTGTGCTTGGACTTTGGGCATTTGTGCCAGGGTGTGTATTTGGGAACATTAGAAGGAGGTTTATTTGGCATGTCTGGACTGGTCCTTTAACTACTCCGTGCCTTATTGCCCCCGTCAAGCACAAGGATCCACCTTGGGGGAAATATTACAATGTAGCTGTATTTGTTGGAAAGGTACGTGTGTGTTATAGTTGTTACAAGGGGAGACCTGTCACACCATTATACTGGGGGGAGGGAGAGCTGTCACATCATTACACTGGCGCGGGGGGGGGGAGTTTGTGAACACCCTTTGTACCCCCTGGTCAGCGTGACATCATTATTGCTAGGCTCCCTTGTCTGCATTTAAAGCGGGACATCCGTCTAGGTAGGTGGGAAGGTGGCCCCCATGGCAGCACCGAGTTTTAACCATTAGCCCTTGTATGGCTTTGTTCCTGTAGTTAAAATAACATATATACAGTAAGGCTTTACATTACAGGGAAATGGATGGTGGGTAGTTGCTCTAATACCCAGATATAAGAGGAGGGTGGCAGTGTTTGGCTGTTGGGTTCACTTTATAATGGGTGTCATCCTGTCTCTGTGCTCTGAGAAATGTAAGTTTCCTCTTCCCTGTTATCAACGAGAATGTGCTATTGTGATTGCTGTAAGGCCTGGGCTGTGTTGAACCAGATGGGGGTGCATGGGGGGTAATAATGGGGGGGGGTAATAATTACATGATAATTATAGTGCTTGGGCTGTGTTGTAACACATGGGGGTTCCATTGGGGTCATAATTAAGTGACAAATTAAGTTCCATGGCTGTGTATCTGAAGGGGGTGCTTGCGAGGTGGTGATTATGTGACAAGTCTGATGTTTGACAAGTATAATGTCTGGGCTGTGTACCAAAAGGGGGTGCGTGGGGGTCATGATTAAATGATAGTGCCTGGGCTGTGTATCAGAAGGGGGTGCTTGGGGGGTCATAATTAAGAGATAAATATAGTGCCTGAGCTGTGTAACATAAGGGGTGCTTGGGGGGTTCAAAATCAAGTGACAAGTATAGAGTCTGGACTGTGTAGCAGACAGGGGTACATGGGGGTTATAATTAAGTAACAAGTATCGTTCCTGGGCTGTGTTTCATAAGGGGGTGCTTGGGGGTCGTGGATAAGTGAGAATTACAGGTATGGGACCTGTTATCCAATGGGACCTTCTGGATAAGGGGGTCTCTCTGTAGTTTGGCTCTCCATACTTTAACTCTACTAAAAATAATTTAAGGGTTTATTAAACTCAATAGGATCGATTATATCTTAGTTGAGTTCAAGTAAAAGGTACTGTTTTATTATTACAGAGAAAAAGAAAATACGTTTTAAAATTTTGCATGATTTGATTAACATGGGAGTCTGTGGGAGACGACCTTCACGTAATAAGGAGCTTTCTGGGTTATGGGTTTCCAAGACAACGGATCCCATACCTGTATAGTGTCTGGGCTGGGTATCAGAACGGGTGCATGGGGGTTAAGATTATGTGGCAAGTATAGTCCTTAGAGTGTGTATCAGAAGGGGGTTCATAGGGGTCACGATTAAGGCTGTCTATCAGAAGGGCATGGGGATTATCAAAAAGTGTGTATGTGGATTAAGATTAGGTGCAGATATTGGTACATACATTGCCCAGGCCAGGTGTCTGGGGATTATGATTAGGTGACAGTTATGGGCAGTGGAGTAATTACCGTAGTTGTTCCTGGGCCCCATAGCAAATTCAATTTAGGGCCCCAAAATATTTATAAATTGGCCTATTTTACCAAGATATATTAAAATTGCTAATTAATTAGGGTCTCACTGGGCCCCCTACACTCCTGGGCCCCCCTGCAACCGCAGGGTCTGCTTCCTCTATAGTTACGCCCCTGGTAATGGTGCTTGGGCGAATATCAGAAGTTGTCTGGGGATTATGATTAGGTGACAGGTATAGTGCCTGGGGTATGAATCAGAAGGGGTGGCGGTGGGGATTATGATTAGGTGATTAGATGATGGATATAGTGCCTGGGATGTGCATCAAGACAAAAGCGACCTGGTAAATGTACTTCATAGGCATTCATTATAGAGGGAGATGTATCTGTGTTGTGTGAAGGTTACATCTCCCCAGTCTGTGTATTATAAGTAGGTGAGTGACATATTGCTTGACACGTGTGTTTCAGGGAGAATGTTAATTGAGACTAAGTGCAATAAGAAAAATAGTATATTGCTTGTATATTGAGGCCTCCCTCAGTTGCCCAACATTTGGTCAGTTGATAACAAAGTTACAGATGGTAAGTGGTCTCCTATCTGTGTATTAAGAGGAAATGAGTGGTAGGTGCCATGATGCCTGTGTATTAGGAAGATGTGAGAGGTGCGTGTCTTTATGCCTGTGTATTTAAAGTGGGGAGAGGCAGGTTGTTTAGAATGAAGAGGTAGATGCCTTGATGTCTATGTATTGGAAGATGATGGGAGGGCAGGTGCCTGGATTTTTGTGTATTAGGAAGATGGAGGGTCTGCTGTATGTGTATAGAATGAGTGAGTGAATGAGAATTAACTCTTCTTATTTTTGTGTATTATGTGTGTTTGTGTGTGTGTGTGTGTGTGTGTGTGTGTGTGTGTGTGTGTGTGTGTGTGTGTGTGTGTGTATCAGGAGGAGGGGAGAGGTCTGTGTGTGTCTGTGTGTTAGGGGAGCGGGAGCAGGTAGCTATATATGAGAATGTCTTTGTATTAGTAGTAGGGGAGTTAGATGACCTGTTACATATATATTAGAAGCAGGTAGGTACCCTGAATACTATGCCTGGGTTAGAGAATCTATGCCTTTATTTCTTTATATAGCAAATTATTCTTAACTATATTTTACAGGGATGATTTTTCATGAAGAAGGTCACATCTTATCTGTGTATTACACATTGGCTGTACCCAGGGTAAGCTAATCATACATGAGTCCAGCCTATTCCCATACCTCCCAACATTTTGGAAATCAAAAAAGAGACAAAAAAAGTTGCCGTGAAACATTTTGACCACACCCATTTTGTGGCCACACCCCCTAATTACCATGTTGATGTACAAAATTTAGCAGGTTATATAAGTTTGAACATATTTCTGTGTTTTTTTTTCAGTTGTTATAGTTTTGCTAATGAAGGTAAATTGCCCTTTAAGCTGTGAGTCTAACTTTTCCCAAGGACCTGTTATCTTATATTGTTACAATTACTTACTTGCTTATTTCAAAATTGTTACAAAAGTATCTTAACTGCTGCTGTGGCTGTTCTGGGCTCTCTGCCACAAGCCAATTAAGTTGGAAACATTGTTTCTCTTTCTGGCTGTTCAGTGCAGAGAAAATCAGGACTTTCCAGTACAGTTGAGTGTGCGTTGAGCTGTCAAACGAGGGACTGTCCCTCTAAAAACGGGACAGTTGGGAGGTATGTATGTCTGAATTTTTTGTTTATTTTAATCCAAAAAGTCAGACCAAACTAGAATCCACGTTTGGTCCTTATTTGTAAATAATCACGATTTTATCGGATCAGAGACAAACACGAAAAAATCGAGTGCAAATCCAAATCATACATCATACGTTTTTTCCTGAATTGTACATCAAAAAAGGAAATGAACAGCACTCTGGGTAAAAATGTATTGCCTGGCATTCCAGTCGATGAATAGACGTTTTTCTTTCTTTCTTTTATAACATGTACATCCACTGGCTTAGTTAATTTTAGTTAGTTCTTGTTAGTTTTCTTGAATGGTTTACAGTTTTGATAATATCATGCCATTGTATCGAATATAACATATTCTTTTCATCTACATAACATATGCAAAATTCTGATTTAATTTGTTTAATATGAAAATCAAATAAAATATTTTCAAAATAAAATAAAAATGTAATGCAGCAACCAGCGGATAGGAAACGCGTTTCGGGAACAACTCCCTTAATCATAGGCTTCCCGTGAATTAATTAAAGGTGACTTTTTTTTTTACACTGTATTTTTCCCGAATTGCTCCATTTTTTGGGCTTTTTCCAGAAAAGCCTGACTTTTTCAGATTTTTGACGAAAAGCCTGAAATATTTGGATTTTCAGGCTAATTCCAGCACAGAAACTTCCAAATAGGATAGGGACCTCTACCATTGACTTATGTACAATCTCTGCAGGTCTGAGATGTCGGATAATAAATCTAGAAACATTCGAGTTTTTTTTCCACTAAAAATTCTGATTTTATAGTAAAAAAACAACATTCTTTTGAGATTTTGGAATTCAGACTTAAATAACCCCCTTAGTGTTCATGTACAATTTTTAAGTGAACATTTTACAATTATCTGTTGAAAGGGCCCTGCCATGGACAACTGCCATCCCCATTGCAAACACCTTACCCTCCCCCCCGTGCACTGCCCAACCATATACCTCTGAAATTTCTACCACAAACCGATCCCCTCAGGCCACAAAAACACCCCCATTTTTACATGGTTGGGATAAAAGACACACTACGGCCCCCACATTTCATGACACATTGTGACCCCTTCCCCAGCTTGCCCCGCCCCTTTTGTGACATCATCGGCTGGGCGGCGCGGGTCTATAAAAGGAACCTGGAAGTCGGGCTCGGGCTGGCGTGGGTGGAGGGAGGGTGGATGGCGGGTCAATCTCCAGAAATTTTGGGGGCCTGGAAAATAATTTGCTATGGGGCCCAGTAATATCTAGTTATGCCACTGCCCACTTGTAACACACACACATATATACTGTATATATATATATATATATATATATATTTTTTTTTTTTATTTTTTTTTTTTTTTAATTTATTTATTTATTTATTTTTTTCCATATTTTCCTAATTTCAGCAGGCCCAAACACAAGCAATATTTGTGTACACCCTTTCACTGTGCCCTCTGGGTCAGTACTCACAAGACCAAATTCCAACACACAATAAATTGATTTTTTTTTGCCGTTCAGCATTTTTGTTTATTCCAGTGGAACTGACCCAGAGTACAGGGTGAAGTTAAATAACTCTTCTGTGGAACCAATAGAATTCCCCACACACAGAACCCAATTATAAATGCCAGTGGGTCCGTGGAATTATTCTTTGCACTTCTCACTTCCTGATCAGGAGATTGGATGGTTCTGTTTATGGTAGGCCTACATACTGTATATAGTAGCCGACTGCCTGTTATGATTCCCTTGAAATTACACAGCCATCAATAGATGTGTCTCTATCTCTAGTTCTAACAGACTACCTTGAGGTCCCATTGGGGAAAAATTACCTTCTAGGGCTTGTAGGTCACTCTAGATACCCAGCCCCATGCCATTGGGATGTATTGGCCAACTAAGACATATTATTAACATTACTTCCTTCCTGGTTCCATTGAAGACTGGAATCAAACATGCAGATCTGATGTATTTATTACTATCACTGTGTGTGTAGTGGGGATTAATGAAACTTATCATGAAACATGACTTAAAGGGGAAGTATACCTTGTTCAACATGAGTGCAATGAACAGGGCTTGTGCTGAACATACTTTTTTTTTGCCCACATGTCCACACATTAAATTATACTGATCTGTAGGTTGTATTTTTGGGTTGGCCAATAATCCAGTACCTATGCAAAAACTGGTCAGTTCAGTTTGATGCCATCTCAGCCCCCAACTTGTATATGTATGTGAGGTTGGGATTTGCAGGCTTGGAACTGACTCTGGTGCTGAAATGGGAAGCTCACGTGATACATTGTAATGTGGTACATGGATTGGTTGTCTGTCTTCTGACCTTATTGAGTTCTTGCAGGTTTTCTATACCCTCTAGTCATGTGCAGATTGACATATTGTTGTCCTACTTCATACTCTAGAGCAGGTCATACATTTAAAGATCGCCAAATGAGTGGATCCAATAGATGTGCACCTTGAGGTGGACAATATCAACCTGATCTGATGATCAGGTTGATCAGACCTAAGGAATGGATTTCAGACCTAAGGAATGGATTTTTAAACCTGCCCAATCAATATCTGGCTCATTTTCTGGCAGATATCTATTTGGCAGGCCTCATTTGAGGGCCCCATATGCTGTCAATCAGATACTGATTTAGTTGGGAAGGGCTGAATTGGAAGCTTTTGTCTGTGTATGGCCACTTCAACCTACCCTTTCCCACTACCAACATGACTCACCGTGTCTATCCACTCGGCCAACTCTGACATCATCAGCTGTGCTACTTTATGGACTTTTTATGCGGGCAGCATGCTGCCCCCTAGTTTTTGCCGCCCTAGGCCTCGCCCTTTGGGCCTGCCCACAAATCCTAACTACTCAGCAATGCATTGTAGCAAAGTGAAAACACATAGCTGGCAGTATTTAGTTGTGCGGTCCATTTGTCTGGCAGTGTTGGCTATAGTGTTGTTTATCTATAGTATTGGCAAAATACTCAGCAACACATAGTGGGCAAACACAAAACCTGCACCACAGCTTTCAAAACTGTGGCGGTTACTATATATATATATATATATATATATATATATATATATATATATATATATATATAAATATACTGAATAAAATACCCCCTATTGTAAAATATAAGGATATTATAAGTCAACCAGGAGTCCCACGATCATATAATACAGGTCATGGAACTCCAAGGTTACTTTTAATATCCAAGTGTGTGCTTGGAAGAGATAGTGTAGGGAGAGAGCTGTTAGTGATTTGAGGGACAGTTGTAGTAACTTTGCTGGCTAGTAATCTACTTGATACTGCTCTGTATTGTAGGGACAGAACTCTGCAGGGATTTGAGGGACAGTGAGTTTAGGTTAGTTAGCTTTGCTGACTAGTAGTAATCTACCTTCTACTGCAGTGCTCTGTATGTAGCTGCTGTGGGCACTGCTTCTGATCTCATCTGCTGAGTGCTGACTGCTGTAATAACCCAATAGTCCTTGTAAGGACTGCTTTTATTTTCTTTTTTGTTTTTTTTACTTTGCTACTATAAGAGCCCAGTGCTATTAGTCTAGCTGTGTTGGGGAGTGGGACTGGTGTGCTGCTCCTCCTAGTAGTTCACCACTACCAGCACCAACCAGAGTCAAAATTGTTACAAAGTATCTTATTTGCACCTGTTAGCTGTTCTGAGCTCTCTGCCAAAAGCCAATTAAGTTAGAAACTGTTTTTTTTCTGGCTGTTCAGTGCAGAGAAAAGAGGGACTTTCCAGTACAAAAGAGGGACAGGGGGTTGAGTGGTCAAAAGAGGGACAGTTGGGAGGTATGCAAGTGCCACCTAGCTGTGTGAGCTTTTTCACATTCTGTCTAAATAACAATAATAATTCCGTGTCCGTAAACATCACCTGAGTGATGTTTTTACAGCAGCAATAATATATTCCGTATCCACTACTGTATACGTTGCCCTTGCAGGCATTGTTTGCCCAGTCTTTAACCAAGTGCCACCTAGCTGTGTGAGCTTTTTCACATTCCGTGTCCAGAAACATCACCTGAGTGACGTAGTGTGATTTCTGCCCTTTACAGCACAAAACGCAGCGCTGTGTCAACAATGTATTTTTCAGATACATTTTTGCCCTTGATCCCCCTCTGGCATGCCACTGTCCAGGTCGTTGCACCCTTTAAACAACTTTAAAATAATTTTTCTGGCCAGAAATGTCTTTTCTAGCTTTTAAAATTCGCCTTCCCATTGAAGTCAATGGGGTTCGCGACGTTCGCGAACCGTTCGCATTTGTTCGCTACATCCCTAATTAATCCTATTGGTCCTAGTGTGGCTTTCACTTGCCACTGTCTCCCGTTCATTTCATGGGGAGATGCGTGACAGAGCCGGTACCAGCATTCCTCCAACTTAGCCATTTTAGACTGTAAGCTCTACTGGAGCAGGGACTGACATGAACAATGAAATCTTATGTTTCTGCTATTGGTGATATATAACATGGATAATTGGATCCCTTCCCAACTTTCCTCCTACTCCTGAGGAATCTGCTTCCATTTCCCAAACCACCAGGTTTACCCAAGAGCTTGTTTATTCGCCTCTCCCTCCCTCACTCACTGAATGTTTTTCTGCCTCTTCCTCCCGCATCCAAATGACTTTTATTTTTGCTTCCTCTTTCCATCAAGGTATTTTTTGTGTGTGCCGTTGGTGAGAGAGAGGGGGGCCCTCTGTGTGCTTAGTACTTGCTGCTGCACCGCGTACTAGTAAACAAGCCTCCGAACTACGGCCAAGGCTCCTTCGCAAAGTTATTAGCGGTGTTTGCTCAATGAAATCACAAAAATCGCACTCCGGGGGCTGTTTTTCAATTGATGTTTTTGGGAGTGATATTAAAACAAATTCTTCTTGTTTTGCCATGTTTTTTAACCGTAGGAGCAGCCGGGAATTCCTAAGGCAGTGAGTAGGCTGGAGCGTGTGCTAGCAATCATCCGGAGTAATGGGATACTCTCTGAGAACCCCCACATGTTTGGGCCTAGTCTCTTTCCATAAGCTGGATGAACAGTCAGGGGCATTATGTATATTGCCAGTGATATATAGGCAGGCCCGGACTGGCAATCTGTGGGTTCTGGCAAATGCCAGAGTGGCTGCTCTAAGTTTCCATAGACTGTCACTATTTATTGCGCTGGTGGGGGCTGATTGGGTCTCTGTGTACTGGAAATGCCAGGGCATATTGTGAATCCCAGTCCGGGCCTGTATATAGGCATACCTTCCAACTGTCACGTTTTTCGCAGGACAGTCCTGACTTTGACAGTTAAACCCGCTGTCTCTTTAATCTGCTGCACTGATCAGCCAGAAAAAGATACACATTTACTAAAACTTAACTGACTTTAGGCAGAGAGTCCAGAATACATTTGTAGCAATTTAAGATAAGCAAAGAAACAATTGTAACCCGGGCCGCCATCAGGGGGGGGAGAGGGGGGACAAGTGTCCCGGGCCCGGAGCTGAAGGGGGCCCCGGCAGTGCTGCACTTTTCGAAGAGCCAGGCCCCCCTTGATCGCTCCGCAGCCGTGCCTCTGCTTGCGAAAGTCCCTAAGAGGCAGAATGCGGAAGTGCCCAACATATGACATCCTAAGCGGCGGAAAGACCCAAAGTCACGAAAGGAGCCGACGCTGAAGTCCTGAAGTAGCGAAAAGACCCGAAGTCACGAAAACAGCTATAATTGAAGTCCTGAAGCCACGAGTTCAATTCTACTGACACCAATGTGGGTTTTTGTTTTGTTTTTTAATCCCCTGGCCACCAATGTTTTATTTTAATCATCTATAGGCCCCTGCCACCAATTTTTTTAAAAAAAAATATTTTATGGGGCCCCAATTTTTTTTAACTTGTAAGGGGAACCCTGGCGCAAAGGTTTTTTTAAAAAAAATAATTTTTGGGGCCCCACGTTTTTTTAACTTGTAAGGGGGGCCCTGGCACCAATGCTTTATTTAAAAAAACTTTTATGGGGGGCCCTGGCACCAATGTTTTTATTTTTTTACCTTATAAGGGGGCCCTGACCATCAATATGTGTGGGGGGTTACTTTTTTGTCTGTATGGTCTTTTAATTGTGATGTGGATCAGGGGTGGGGGGACGGGGCCCCAAAAATTTTGTTGTATGGGGCCCCATGATTTCTAATGGCAGCCCTGATTGTAACAGTTTAAGATACACAGGTCTCTTGGGGAAACTATGACTTAAAGGACCATTCACCTTCATTAGCATAACTGTAATAATACTTAAACACCACAGACATGTTCAAACTTTCAGTACCTACCAAATTTAGTAAAATTAACATGGTAATTAGGGGATGTGGCCACAAAAGAGCATGGTGAAATATTTTTTGTGCCTCTTTCTATTTCCAGAATGTTGGGAGGTATGTATAGGGCAGAGGAAACTGTATTTGCAATGTATGGATCAATGTAGACAGGCCTTTGCTAGCTCCATGTTGCCAGAGAGATAATGGTTATAAGATCAATCGCTCTGATTAAAACATGGAAGTGAATAAGGAGTTGGATTCCGGTGTTTTGTTTCAATGTATCTTGGGTTTCAGCGTGCAGCCCTGTGAGCTTATTGTATTGTGGGGAGAAGGAATTCTTGGATGGATGCAGGAGAGGGCAGGAGACATGTTGGAACTCGCAGGGATTTGGTGCCTAACAATAAGTAATATTGATTCACATTAGGAGGGCCCTTCAACCCATTGCCTCATTTTTGACCATTAACCCTCTGCTTGCTTCAACAAGCCAGTGCTATGTAGAACCACAAGAAAAGAAGTAAATCACTCATTGGTGGCTGCGGATTACTGCACTGTTGCAAGTTGAAAGGGATACTGTCATGGAAAAACATGCTTTATTTCAAAAAACTTTTCGGTTAATAGTGCTGCTTCAGCAGACTTCTTCACTGAAATCCGTTTCTCAAAAGAGCAAACAGATTTTTCTATATTCAGTTTTGAAATCTGACATGGGGCTAGACATATTGTGAGTGTCCCAGCTGCCCCCAGTCACTTGACTTGTGCCTGCACTTTAGGATGGAACTTCTTTCTGGCAGGCTGTTATTTTTCCTACTTAATGTAATGGAATCAGTCTCAGTGGGACTTAGCTTTTACTATCGAGTGTTGTTCCTAGATCTACCAGGCAGCTGTTATCTTGTGTTAGGGAGCTGTTATCTGGTTACCTTCCCAGTGTTCTGTTGTTTGGCTGCTGAGGGGGGGGAGGGAGGTGGATGATATCACTCCAACTTGCAGTACAGCAGTAAAGAGTGACTGAAGTTAATCAGAGCACATGTCACACGACTGGGGGGCAGCTGGGAAACTGACAATATGTCTAGCCCCATGTCAGATTTTAAAATTGAATTAAAAAAAACCTTTTTGCTCTTTTGAAAAATGGATTTCAGTTCAGGATTCTGCTGGAGCAGCACTATTAACTGATGCGTTTTGAAAAAAAAAAATGTTTTCCCATGACAGTATCCCTTTAATGATTAAAGTATTAATAAATACGCCCCTTTTAGTTCATATACTATTGTCATGTACCAGAGGGGCTCTGGGCAGATGTCTTGTGCTACCCTAATCCAAGTTTGAATGTAACTGGTGGGGGTGCTGCAGAGAGGAGCAGGTTGAAGCCATTTGCTGCACAAAGGACACAAGCTGCTGGGATCCCCTGCAGTCAATTCTGTGTATAAGCGAGACATACACTGGGAGATATGATTGTTTTAAATGATGAATGGTCAAAGAGAGAACAATAAACCATTGATAGAAAGAGAAACCTTTAAAGGGGTTGTTCACCTTCCAAACACTTTTTTTTTTCAGTTCAGTTGGTTTCAGATTGTTCACCATAAACAAAGATTTGCTTTCCATTTTTTATTTTTTACCGTTTTTCCAAAATTTAAGTTTAAGGTTTACTGTTCATGTCTCTGGTGTTTCAGTCTGGCAGCTCAATGATCCAGGAGCATCTGAACTGTTACAATTTACTACATTTAGTTGATACAATTAGTATCTGGAGTATTAGCAACTCTTGTATCAATTCTAACAGCTGCCTGTAATGTAACCCAGAGATTCTGCTCAGCAGGGACAAAGATAACAAATGCATCAACTAAATGTATCAATTTAGAACAGTTACAGAGTCGGCGACCCCCCTCCCAGAGCTACTCTAGAAGGTTGAAAAATTCAATTTTTTTTTTATTTATGTATTTATGTATACAGATAAAAAAAAATTGAAAAATTCAATTTTTTTTTTATTTATGTATTTATGTATACAGATAAATGTATTTAATGAAGCTGTGATGACCATGCAATAAGAAGACATTTATTGCTGTATTGTTTTGTTGTGTTGTACTTTTTGTTTTAACAAAAAATTGAATAAATAAATTAAATATAAAAAAAGAAAAATTCAATTTATAATTAAATTAATTTATATAATAAATAATTCAAATTAATATATATAATTAAATTATATTAATTAAAAAAGTAATTTATTTCTGGGGAACTGCCTGAAACAAACTGATATGAAAAAAAGTGTTTGAAGGTGAACAACCCCTTTAAGGGCTATTCCACACGAGGAGATAGCGACGCGTTTGCGGTCGCGGCGACAGTCGCCGCGACCGGCGCAGGCGACAGTTTTGTATGGGCGCCTATGTAAAAACGCCTGTGCTAACCACACGAGGCGATGCGCTTTTGGCTTTTTTCAGGCTACTGTTGAAAAGCGCATCGCCTCGTGTGGTTAGCACAGGCGTTTTTACATAGGCGCCCATACAAAACTGTCGCCTGCGCCGGTCGCGGCGACTGTCACGGCGCTTTGTCGCCGCGACCGCAAACGCGTCGCTATCTCCCCGTGTGGACTAGCCCTAAAGGGAATTTGCACCCAAATGCCACATTCTAAGCAACTTTCCAACAGATATTAATTAACAATTATATATAAATATGTGTCTGTCCCGTTCCATTCCCTGGTTCTGACTCTTGAAACAATGTAGTCAGTTCCCTTGCTGGTCTGTTACTCGGCTGCCTTCGGCTACATGGCTTCGGGAGTCAGAACTGGGAGTGCAGGCAATATAAACAGACGCTGCTTTTAATAGCAGTTACATTGACACGTGAGAGAGTTGATTGGGCCCAGCCTAGGCTTGTACTGGATCTGGTTATTAAGGTGACCATAGATGTAACAATTACAATCTTTCCCGGGAAAGATCTTTCCAAGAAAGAGCGTTCATTTCAACACACACGTGTAGAGCTAAATGGTCAGATATACAGTTAGAAACAATAGAATTCTACCTGTATCTGACAATTCAGTACTAAACAGTGTTGATGCCTTTCAAAATTTTCCACGTGTAATGCTGCTCTGAGTCCTCTGTCAAAAGAAACACAGCATTTCTTTCCTTCTATTGTGTACTCATGGGCTTCTGTGTCAGACTTCCTGTTTTCAGCTTAAACCTCCAGGGCTAGGGCTTGAGCATGCTCAGTTTGCTCCCCTCTCCCTCTGTTCCTCCCTGCTGTAATCTGAGCCCAGAGCTATATTAGAGACTCAGGCAGGAAGTGATGTCACACCAAGCTAATATGACAGCTGCTATCCTGAACAAACAGAGTTTCTAGAGCTGTTTACTCAGGTATGGTAAAGCAGAATAAATATAATGTTATAGCTTGCACTATTGTATTGTGGCTAATCTATTGTCAACAAACTGCTTCAGTAGCTATATTCTCCTTTAAAGGTTGGAAAGGCTGGGAAGGGACTCAAAGTGGTCCTTGCCCAACAGGACTTGCTAAATTGATATGTGGATAATGTTCGGTCATATTGATGCCAGTAAGCTGCTGACTTGGTCTGGAGGGGTCACCAGTGGGTGCAGAAGGAACCCTGTGCTTTATACCGCCTGTCAATAACAAGTGTCATATGGGAGTGTCCTTTGCTTTGTATGGGTGTATATATAATAGGTGCAAGTAACAACTATATAGACTATGGATTTGGTCTATGTGTAAGAAAAAGGGTAGGTAGCCTTTCTTGATGAATAATGCCACTGACACAGTCAGGCAGAGCATGCTGGGAACTGTAGTTTAGCACTACCCTGCAGGACACATGGTTGACTCCATACGATATATGTATATACTTGACCCCTGCTCCAAGCTCAGCAGTCTGTTCCATTTTGCTTTCTCATTGTCTGTCAGCCCCTCTCCCCTTTCATTCTCTCCCCTCCCCCGGCTCACAGCTGGCTGGACACTGTCACCCTGTGTTGTCTGGTGGTGACCCCGGCTTAGCTTTCTGCTAAGGGCGGGGGCCCCGGAGGAAATACCCTAAGCCTGTGAATAGAATTAGTCACAAATAAACGAGTGATTCACCAGAGTCCATGTAGTGTATCACAGGTTGGGTTGTGTGTTAGTGTTCAGTGCAAGTGGTAGTAGTGGCTGTACCTCGGCTCATGCTGTACTCCCTCCGGCCCCTGCAACCCTCCAGCTCTGTTTCCTCATATTTTGTCCTCATTTTTCCCCTTTTCTTATCAATCTGCGTCCCTTTCCCACCTCTCTATCACATTCCCTCCCCCCCTCCCCAATTTTTCTCAGTGTATCGCCCCTTTCTTTCCCCCCTCCCCCGCTCCCCACACTGTGCTCTCAGGCCTTCAAACATTCCTCAGTGTCTGGCTGTGACTGGCTCAATGCCCAGGATAAGGGGTGGTGTGGGGTGGGGGGACACGCCTTTATCCCCACATGGCACTAAATAGGTGTCCCTCCCTCTCCCAAAGTCCCAGAGGAGGGGTGTGTATGTGGGGGGGGGGCTCCCATGCTCCCCCTGTTGGTCCAGGAAAACACACGTGGCAGCGGAATACACCCCTTCACTGCCTGGGGCACTTGTCCAGATGGAGTTGTTTAACCATTACACTGCCAGTGAGGTCAATAACTCTCACACTAGAATGAATCTCCGTCTGGCTACTGGTGCTAAGTTCCAATTGTATGGAGGGGGTTAATAAGCAAAAGCAGCATTGTGTGCGTGGGCAGTATGTAACTCTTGTCCCCTGTCTCCCTACAGCTGCTGTGAGGGTTCCCTGCGGCCATGCACTCCCTGGATGAACCCCTAGATCTGAAGCTCAGTATTTCCAAGCTGCGGGCAGCAAGGGAGAAACGAGAGCGGATTGGTGCAAATGCCAGGAAACGATCTGTGCACCATGAGCTGATGATCCGGGATGATGGCACTACAGTTATCACCCCCATTTGCTCCTCACCCCCACCAGGTACCATACATACACTGATGTACTATACATTCCTGCCATCTGTTTGCCCCACTTTCACCTAATCCTGGTGCTGTGCATTTTGTTCCTTCTGTTTGTTCATGTTGCCAGTGCCCTTTGACTTTGTGTTTGTTTTATACAAGTCCTTGCCCAGTCTGTGCCATTTTACCTGGTGCTGGTACTTCCTGCCTTCATTTTGCCTCACCCCATATGGTTCCATCACAATTAGACACTTCCTTTCTTCTGTTTGCCCTTACCCAGTTGGTGCCATTTTACCTGGTGCTGGCACTTCCTATAAACAGCCAAATGCGATGTGGTCCACATCAGAGCTCACCCGGCTTGTGCGTCCTCTCTTCCAGACACTGCCCTCGCGAGATGTTGACTATTCCAAGCCGATACACTTCTTTAGCACAAAAAGGTGCCGCATAACTGGACGATATTCCAGACATCTTGCCTAGATACTCTGCACTTACTCAGAGTCCTGAAGAAGAGGAAGTGCCGAGTATCTAGGCAAGAAACGCGTAAGTCCAGCGTACCCACTGCACAATAATTGTACCACTGAGTGTGTATTAATAAAGCAGCTTTTAAAGAAAATAATTGGCCCTCTATGGATGTCCGGCCTTTATGCTGACACTTCCTGACTTCCTTTTGCCTCACCCCTGATGATGCCATCACAACTAATGCTAATCATTTGCTCTAGAGACTTCCTTCCTTTTGCCTCACCCCTGATGGTGCGATCACAACTAGACACTTCCTTCCTTCTGTTTGCCCTTACCCAGTCTGTGCCATTTAACCTGAAGCTGGCACTTCCTGTTGTCTGTTTGCCTCACCCCAGATGGTGCCATCACAACTAATGCTACTCATTTGCTCCAGACACTTCCTTCCTCCTGTTTGCCCTTGCTCAGTCAGTTTTATTTCACGTGACATTGGTACTAAGCACCACCATCATTCATATGCCAGCAAGAGTGACCAAGAATGAACTTGGTGTATTCCTCTGATAAAGTTCTTGCGTATGCCTGTAATAATCCATATCACTCTACTTTGTTTTGTACAGGGTTTCGGTATCGAGATGGAGACAGCCCCCCATTTTCCTCCCCTCCCATTGTGGACCTCAGCCTTTCCCCACCTTCTGGGACTGACTCCCCCAGCCGTTCATCATTGTCCCCAGACAGAGCTGCAGGGGACACCCTGATTGTGAGTTTCCCCAGTGATGTTTCTATAGTATTGACCTTTAGCAACAAAGCTTCCACCTCTGCCGATCCACTGTCAATGTCTGTGGTTGAGAGGTTGTAGATTATTGGTGTAGGTTTTGGCACATTGATTCCACATTTAGTAAATTCTTTTTCCTTATTGATTAACTACTTGAGGCCTGATGCACCTTCCTGCCCAAATACAGTAGTGTCACCAGTCTGTATTCAATGTATTTGGCCCATGCCCCAGTTAGAACCTAAGGTTCCTATCACAGTAACACACATTATTGTCAGTGTTATCAGTAGCCAATTCATCTGCCTGTGTATGAGTATGAGCAATCCTTGCAAGCATGTGGAAACTACAAACTCTTTGCAGATAGTGCCCTGGAATTAAAATGAGGACCCCAGAGCTGTAAGTTACTAACCACAGCAGTTTATCTTTCTCTCTTGTTTAGGACAACCCATTGCTTCGCTGCGGAGGGGATTCCGCTTCCAGCCCTTTCCAGTTCTTTTTGCCTCTTGGCTCTGGACTTCAGCTGCCCCCTTCCATGTTTATGTCCCCCCCCAAAGAGAACAGGCTTTCCCTGGAGTTCACAGAGCAGAAACAGCTGGTGTGTCAATGGGCGAAGGTAATCAGATTTTCCTGCTTTGCCAGACTGCCCCACCCCCACTTCAGCTCTAACTACACCTCCCTTACAGGATTTTTCTTCCCCCCCCCCATTCACCTTCTGGTGTCCCAATTGCATTCTCTCATGCCTTTTCTTTTAATATTTGACTACCCTTGTTTTTCCTGTTTTGCCTTTTCTGCTACTGGGTTACATCTAATTTGCATTCACCTTCAGCTATCCATTTATTTTATTCTTTCTAAGGGCTCTTACACACGGGTGGTTTTACCTGTGCTCCCCTGCGCTGTGCTTTCTTCCGTTCAGCCGCAGGGGAGCGCAGGAGTAGACGCAGTCAATTATTTTGAAGGGAGCACATGCATGTATGTGCTGAATGCAGGTGAAATGCAACATGCTGCGTCCCAACCTGCGTTTAGAGCTTACATGTGTCTGTGTGAGTACAGCCCCTTTCAAAATAATAGGCTGCATCTACTCCTGCGCAGGTAAAAATGGCCGTGTGTATGGGCCCTTAGGCTTAATGCACACTTTCTAGTCTGCATAATTTTGCCTGTTGCATTTATTCCATATTCAGAGTTTGGCATAAAAATCACCTGATTTAGAGTTGAGGTCACAATAGGCAAATAAGACTAAAGCTGGACATAGACGAAAAGATCTGGTCGTATGAATCGAGGATTGGTACGATTTTCGAACCGTGTGTGGAGAGTCCCGACATTTTTCGTCCGGCGGACATCAGTCGTTTGGTCGATCAGACAGGTTAAAAGATTTCTGTCGGCTGCCGATAATATCTCTGCATGTATTGCTGATGATTTTCAGTGGGAGATTGTCACTAGCTTTGTCGGACATAACTTTCATACGATTGCTGTCAGGGGCAGAACATTGCTGATCTGTTCTTTTACTACTTTATTTGATCTGAATGGTTAGTGGCAGGTCGGGAGACGGGGAATTCCGATCATTCAAATCCGGATCTTTGCATCTATGGCCAGCTTAAACCTCTTCTAATGCCATCAACCTAAGTCTTACCTCTCACCTAATAGTGCAATCGCCTGTTCGAGCTCCTGCAGGAATTGGTGGATCATGTTAATGATTTCCACGTCAAGCCAGAGAAGGATGCTGGATACTGCTGCCACTGGGAGGGCTGTGCCCGCCGGGGGCGAGGTTTCAATGCCAGGTGAGTGCATAAAGAGGGACAAGTTGATATAATTCCGTTGTAGTGCTCTGTGTGCTCTGGAAAAATATGTCCCATTAACAGTCAGGTACAACTCCTCGCACACCAGACCAGACTGTACACATAGTTACATCAAAAAAGGTGGGCATTGTGTATTTTGAGCAAAAACTAGTTTTTTTTCAATTTGCACCTTTGCCCCCCTTCATAAATAAGAATGTATTTACCTTTAAAGGAACAGTTCAGCATAAAAATAAAAACTGACTAAATAGTTAGGCTGTGCAAAATAAAAAATGTTTCTAATTGAGTTAGTTAGCTAAAAATTAGGGATGCACCGAATCCAGGATTCGGTTCGGGATTCAGCCAGGATTCGTCCTTTTTCAGCAGGATTCGGATTCGGCCGAATCCTTCTGCCCAGCCGAACCGAATCCGAATCCTAATTTGCATATACAAATTAGGGGCAGGAGGGAAATTGCATGACTTTTTGTCAGAAAACAAGGAAGTAAAAAATGTTTTCCCCTTCCCACCCCTAATTTGCATATGCAAATTAGGGTTCGGATTCGGTTCGGTATTCGGCCGAATCTTTCACGAAGGATTCGGGGGTTCGGCCGAATCCAAAAAAGTGGATTCGGTGCCTCCCTACTAAAAATGTGATGTATAAAGCAGGCCTAGACTGCAATCTGTGGGTTCTGGCAAATGCAGGAGGGGCTGCTATAAGGTCCCACAGAAAGTCAGTATTTAGTGGGCTGGTGGGGGCTGTTTGGGCCTCTGTGTGGGCTGATTGGGCCTCTGTGTACGTGAAATGCCAGGGCCTATTTTAATTCTCAGTCCGGACCTGGTATAAAGGCTGGAGTGACTGGATGTGTAACATAATAGCCAGAACACTACTTCCTGCTTTTCAGCTCTCTAACTCGCGACTTTAAGGGGGGCCACATGGGACATAACTGTTCAGTGAGTTTGCAATTGATCCAATTGATCCTCAGCATTCAGCTCAGATTTAAAATCAACAGATATGACCCATGTGCCCCCCCCCTTAAGTCACTGATTGGTTACTGCCTGGTAACCAATCAGTGGAAACCAAGAGAGCTGAAAAGCAGGAAGTAGTGTTCTGGCTATTATGTTACACATCCAGTCACTCACTAACTATATTAGAAACATTTTTTTATTTTGCACAGCCTATCTATTTACCCAGTTTTTATTTTTATACTGAACTGTTCCTTTAGGGTAAGGTCACACTGGGCGTTTTGGGGAGATTTAGTCGCCTGGCGACTAATCAACTTGTCTTTGCGGCGACCAATCTCCCCAAACCCCTTCCCTCAATCTGCGCTGGCTAAAATGCCTCATGAGGCAACTTCAGCTGTTTTTGTCTTATAAACTTTATCGTTAATTAGTTGACAATCGCTTGTGTCAGTTTATGGGGGGCTAGAGTGTAGGCAGTTACTGTTTGGGGCAATGGAGGGATAGTTGCAAGCTTTGCAATCATCTTGTCTGCCATTGCCCTTAGGGTTTCATTTTATGTTTTTAAGCAGAGCTGGTTATGAGGAAGCCCCAGTCAGGCCTCCATCTGTAATAATGGGGCTGCATAGTACAAATTGAGCAGGGTCCACCCCCAATTGGTCCTGGGTTGTGGGATCTGCCATCAAATACAAATGGGTTGCACACACACCACACCTTTGATCTACACATCCACTCCCCAATTGTGCCAAAACTCCACCCATGATCCATCCAACCCACCCACTCTCCCATAAACCTGAAACCTTTTCATGTCCTACAATTTGTGATCTTCCATCTTGGGGCCCCAATCTGTCACATGTCTCCTAACAGCAATACCCACCCTGTAACCATCTGATCTGAACAGTACATACTTCTGCCTCCTTTTAGGTAACAGTTTGGGTCCTAAAGTCACATGTGCCTTAATTAGGGGCTGGAATTTAATTGTAATTACATCACGACATAGTCAAGTGTGAGAGTTAAAGTGGCGCTGTGTGTGTGTGTCTTACAAGTGCAGGGGTGCGGCTGACACTGATTGCTTATTTCCGGCACATGGTTTTTTCAATGTATATTTGCTGATCGTTTACATAACCAAAATACACAAAAAGAAAAAAAAAAAGGCAAGTTGTGCAATGTGGCCTTTGAAAGACGGATTACGACAAACATTTTTTTTCCCTGTCTGCCCGACACACCAGCACCTGGAATCTGAGGTATTGCAAAACACTAGGAAGGAATGTGGGTTTAGTTGTGCAATCAGGAGTGCCTGGCTCCCAAAATTCAGTAGAGAAAAGTCATGGATTCAAACAAATTTTCAATAGGGTACAATTATGCTCATGTTACACCCCTTCAGGGTATTTTTCCATACAAGTAGAAACTCCTTGTCAGTCATTGTGTGTTAATGTTACTCAGGTGCAAGGCTGAACTCTAGACCCCTACTCATGGCCTCAGTAGAAGCAAACCTGAAACTTTGACTTCCAGGCTGGTGATCTAATTCACTTAAAGTTTAGTAAAGTTCTTCTGTGCACCACGGTGGGGAATACATGGTGTGTACTCAGGCCTGGATTTGTGGAAAGGCCACCTAGGCCCAGGCCTAGGGCGGCAGGATTTTAGATGGGCGGCATGCTGCCAAACCACACCCACATTGGTTCAAAAACACTGGGGATGCGCTGGAGATACAATAATTTTTTACATTTTCCGTGCGCCAATCACCATTGCTCCTGTCCCCCTGGAGGGAACAGGGGCAACGAACGGCAGTGGGCCTAGGGGCGGCCACTATGTAAATACGGCCCTGTATGTACTGTAGCTTTAAGAAAGGACTATTGTGAGGCACATAGTCAACTCTAGGCTTTGTTACATAATCCAGTGCTGTCCAACTTCTGTAATAAAGAGGGCCGGAATTTTTCTGGCCTACATGGCGGAGGGCCGATAATGGAAGCCAATATTGACCACTCCCTGTTTTTAAACCACACCCAGTTTAAACCACACCCATGTTACCACAAGATCATGTCCACATTAATTATGGTAGCACATCAAAAAACCCAAATGGTTGGTGCTCACTGCAGGGATATCACTCATATGTGTCATGTGTATGTGATTTTAAAACATTCCCTTTAATTCATATGCCTCCTCCTCCCCTGTGTATAAAACTGCACCCCCAGCACATGATTAAACACCTTAGGAGCCCCCTAACAACAGTTTCCAAATGCTAATAAACCCCAAGAAAAAACCCTATAAGGTTCTCATCCCACAGGTAGAGTAGGGCAGGCAGAGTATGACACACACACAGGGAAACCTATTAGGACCACTCTAAGAGGAACAGTTCATACTGTGCTACATAGAGCCGTTTGTAAGAGGTGTGAACAGGTTAACAATGTTGGTACTTTCAGTCTGAAGGGAGAACAGTACAGGACTTTACAGGTATGAACAATAGAGGTGTTACAGGTGAGAACAATGCAAGAGTTTACTGAATTTGAGGTGTAAACAATGCAGGGACCAGTTAATCTCATTACTAATACTTAAAGGGGGCATGTAAATGTATCCCCAATATACTTTAATTAAAAAACGTGTATCGTTTTTATAAGAAACCTGACTGTATGCAGTGAAATTCTCCCTTCATTTACTGCTGTGGATAGGAATTGCCAGACGGTCCGTAACTGCTCTGCAGGGAAACAATCATACTTATGAACAGAAGGGGGAGCCCCCGCCTTACTTCCCAGCCATGCAGAACTCAAGCAGCTTTGTTTGTTTCCCTGTAAAACAGTTGGTGACTGTGTAGAGATTTGTATTGGAATTTATTTTTGCCTTTACATCCCCTTTACTGTTTCCAACTCCAGCTGCAGGGACAAAGATCATGGAGCCAGATTTAAACAGATAAACTGGGATTCTATTTGAAGGATTATTTTGCTGCATCCACTAGTTCTGCTGAGTTGGAGAAAATTTGTATCTAACAATACAAAAACTATAAAATCCACATTAAATTACATGACAACTCAGGACCCAGTGCAGTCTGTATATTCTGATTATTAATCAGTCTTGCTGTATCGGCTTCTGGCAGATATTATTTGACTTGTGCTGTTTTGATAATTTATGACAATCCCTAAGCCGCCCAGACCACACTGAGCATGTGCACAGTCTTGGTCTTGGTCTTGCAAAGATGCTGAGCCAAAACAAGAGAGTATGCATTTCAGCTCTAGAAACCACTCTGGGTGCCCGCACCCAGGCCGACACATTGGTTCTGGGTGCAGGCAAGAAAGAAGGCAGATGCCAGTGTAGGGGTCTGAGTTTTTTCACCTCTTGTGGCATGAGCCTATTATTACTATCCTAGCAAAACTGTTGTCCCCATCAGAGCTGTTAGCTTATAGACCCTACACTTTCTAGTTGGGGAAGACAATACTATTTTGGCCAGAAATGCCCCTAGTGAGCTCTATGCCACCAACATGTGTGTGGGCAGTTAGAACACAACACATGCACATAATGAGGAGTGTGGCCACCTACACCAGGATCTCCCTTCCAGTGTGGGCAGCATTGTACTTGCTAGTGGCCACAATAGTATTGTAGTGAAGGCTCTATTAGCTTGAACTTAGGCTGGGGGAAATAATTTTGCTATGAAATGACAAACCAGACTGTGGCTTCAGGGCAGCCATCAGGGGGGGACAGGGGGGAGAGTTGTAGGGGGCCCGAGGGTAAGGGGGGCCTGGCCACGCCCCATATTTCTGAGAGCTGCTGACTTCGGGAAGTCATGGACGTTTAAGGGGCCCTGGCTACCAATTTTCTCATAATGGGGGGGGGGGGCGGGCCTGGCCACCAATGTTTTTTTCTCATGTGGGGTTCTAGCCACCAATATTTTTTAATGGGGGGGGCCTGGCCACAAAAGTTTTTTTTTATGGGGGGCCCTGACCACCAATATCTTTTTATTAACATGTGGGAACCCTAGCCACCAATTTTTTTTGTTTTCTTTTTTACTGTGTGGTGGGGGGCTGACCTGTGGGGTCGGGAGGGCGGACCTGTAGGTGGGGCTTGCGGTGGGTGCAGCCCAGGGGTCCCAGGAAATGTTGTCGTATGGGGCCCTGCGATTTCTGATAGCGGTCCTGTGTGGCTGAGACACTTGACTGGGGTGCCAGGAGAAATAATTTATAAGCAACGAGAGGGCAGCATATATATATATATATGTAAAAGTGATGTGTTTGCTTTAGAAAGACAACTATCATTTATATAAATAGGCTGCTGTGTAGCCATGGGGGCAGCCATTTAGGCTGAAAAAGGAGAAAAGGCTCAGGTTATTTGTTAACAGATACACTCTGTGATCGAACACAATGGTATTCAGCAGAATGCATCTGTTATCTGCTATGTAACCTGAGGCTTGAATGGCTGCCCCATGGCTACACAGCACTGTGTTTATATAAACTATAGTAGAGTTTCTAAAGGAAACACACCAGTTTTACCAGTGCAGGAAAACAGGGTCGGACTGGGGGGCCCAGGGCCCACCGGGACTGTGGCCGCCGCTCGGCATGCATGCATGAATGCTTTGCCCATGAGGGTCCCACTGGGTTTTTTCCCGGTGTCCTGCCGGGCCAGTCCGACCCTGCAGGGAAACACTACATTATATTTTAATTACTTTAAAGCACTTTGATTTTTTGGTGTTAATGGACCATTAAAAAAAGTGCCAATGGATTTTGCAGGGGTCCTTGAATTCTATTCTGAATTGGTTAGGGATACACTAATTAATTAGTATTACTGTATGTGGCAGGGACAGGTTCATAGACAGCCATGTGAAGTGGCCCTGGACAGAGTGTGATTGATGTTTGATATCATTGCAGGTATAAGATGCTGATCCACATTCGGACCCACACAAATGAGAGGCCACATTGCTGCCCCACCTGCCACAAAAGCTTCTCACGGCTGGAAAATCTCAAGATCCACAATCGATCCCACACAGGTCAGTCACCCCTGCCCACCACAGATGGGAGGATCCTAGCCTCAAGGTGCACATGTACAGGCTGATTCTTCTGCAATCCAGACGAGTCAAAGGCCAAATACTGCTAATGCTGGCTTCTCACAGGCAATTCCTGTGTGATTTAATCAGTCAGCAATCCATGGGCATATTATATCAATCATTTAGCCTGGTTCACAAAGTGGGGTGCAGCTCCATCACTTTCTGCCAGCTAAAAGCTCTACTTATTCACTTCCACTGATGGGAAGAGCTGAATTGGCCATGTTTACTCAGAAATGACCACACAAACAGGGTCAGACCTATTTTTTACCAGTTCAAGCCCATGATTTACAGATGATCCGTTTGAGCTGTAAGGCATAGTTTAAAAAGGGAGCATTTATATTACCCATATACTGTAGATGGCAGCAGCTGTACCCCTCCCCAGATTCTTGATTGTCCTTAGGACAGCACATCAAAGCCAAGCTTTATCTGACCCAATGATAGGCTACAGTTGGGTTTCCAAGGGACCGGGAGAAACATGCATGGATTAAATATCTTCCATTCAGGGCCATTTTCCACATGAAACAATCATGAATAGTCTGCATTTAAGCCACATGAGTGGACTGAAGTTTAAGGGCAGAGACACACACTCAGATTCAGGGGGGTTTGGTCACCCAGCGACAAATCTCCTCTTCTTCAGGGCAACTAATCTCCCCGAACTGACTCCCGCTGGCTAGAATGTAAATCGCCAGCGGGATAGCAATTGGTGCGATTCGTTTTCCAAAGTCACCCAAAGTTTCCATGTGAGGCAATTTCGGGCGACTTCGGAAAACTAATCGCACCGATTGCCATCCTGCCGGCGATTTACATTCTAGTCGGCGGGAGGCAGTTTGGGGAGATTAGTCGCTGGGCGAATAATCTCCTCGAAACGGAGCAAGTGTCTCTGCCCTAAGCGTTGTCACAAATATTGACTGAAAAGTGGCATTTGTAGTGTTTCACAGATACGGTCACCTTGCTTGTATTCTCCACCAAACACAGATGTAAATAATTCATTATAAAGTTGATTTTCTTTACTGTCACATATGAAAGTCATCTGCGCGGGAACAATAACCCGCTCTGGGTGCTATGTGCCACTATATTGTTCCGGACCCAGTGTCTTTAAACAGTGAGATGCATTTGCATGTGATTTGCACATAGAGTAGAATTCAGCCATCGTGACATCCCCCAGTATAGGAGAAGACCTAAACAGTTGTCTATGCAGAATTGTTTTTACAAACACATAGCTAACCATATCTGCAGTGATCTAATTTAACCCCCCATTGACGTTCCTAAAATGTGTTCATAACACAGAAGGAGACCTCTGGGAGGTGGTAAAGAAACTCGTAGCCATCCTTCCTGATAGACAGTGGCTGCAGTGTAGCAATGATGGAAATTGAAATAAGGCTAAATAGCACTGGTTAAATAGTGGATAACAGATAACACCATTATGTTCTACAGAGCTTATCTTCTGTGTAACCTGAGCCTTTTCTCCTTTGAATGGCTGCCCCCGTTGCTAAACAACTATTATGTACAATAGTAGTGTTTCTGAAGCAAACACACCAGTTTTACCAGTGCACGACAACACTGGATTATATTTGTATTGCACTTGAATTTTTTGATGTTACTGTTCCTTTAATCGTTTATCAATGGTAAATCAGCTTCTAATTCGGCCGCTGTTATTTCCTTGACAGGTGAAAAACCCTACATGTGTCCTTACGAGGGCTGCAACAAGCGTTACTCCAACTCGAGTGACCGCTTCAAGCATACGCGCACGCATTACGTGGACAAGCCCTATTACTGCAAGATGCCAGGGTGCCAGAAACGCTACACGGATCCCAGCTCCTTGCGCAAGCATATTAAGGCTCATGGTCACTTCATCTCCCACCAGCAGCGGCAGCTGCTTAAAATACACCAGCCTCCGAAACTGCCAGCTACAGGTGACAGCAATTACACCAATGGCACACAGCTTATCATTCCTAACCCGGCAGCCATTTTTGGCAGCCAGTCGCTACCCATTCCTCTGACTCCTGGGCCCCTGGACCTGAGCTCACTGGCATGCAGCAGCGTGGCATCCGCTCTGGCCGGTCTCCCCAATCCTATGCTGACACTTGCAGGGTCTCCTCTAAATCTGGCAAAAGGGTCTCTTCTGTCACAGGCTTACTCTGCCGCAGGCCTCGGCCTACCTCTGATCTCCTTGGTAACATCAGGGAAAGTTGAAAATGAGAAGCGCCCTAAGGGTCAGAGGGGAGACAGCAGTGAAAGAACTGACGGGTCAAAGTTGAGGCCTGGCTCAATTGAAGGTCTCTCTCTGCTGCCCAGAGGTGTGTTAGATCTCTCCCCCGGAGTGGGCTCAGAATCTCTGCTGCCAGGATGGGTGGTCATTCCTCCGGGATCCGTATTACTGAAACCAGCCGTGGTCAATTAAATCCGTACCCCCTGAAACTGTCCACCTGTACCCTGTGCCCCCAATCTGCCGCTGACATGAACGCACAGGCCTGTTGGGCACGGGGCTACTCCCTTCAAGACGAGGCATTTCACAGAAACATACCCTGGACTTTGATATTTGCAGATTTTTTTTTGCCACAGTCTAAGATACATGGAATATAAACAAAGCACTGTGTTAGATTCTGGCAGCAGAAACTTTTTTTCTAAATTGCATTCACTTTTGAATGGATTTTATTTCTCTTTTGGGACCAAAAAAAAAACCCATCAAAATTTGAATGGCAACTCCTTTGAAAAACAAGGAAGCATTGACATTCCTGCAGGACACTTGTGCAGAGGGAAGTGGTTTATGACAGGAGCACTATATTTTGTTGATGCTCGGCCGATCTGTGGGGCCCAGTGATGCTACTCTTGACCTCTGCAAACCTGGTTTGCGGAAACTCACGAGTGAAGGTCGTACAATCCCTTCTGAGAAAAGCAATAATGCGGGAGACGCTCGGACAGAGCTGAATTTGACAAGAGGGAGAGGAGGAGGACTTGTCTGGGGACCTGCTCTGATTCTCTCACACTCTCAAGCCTTTTCCCCATTCCAATGCAAAGCCAGTCTGTTGGTTTGTACACAGCATCCACTTTGCCGCATTCTATTTCCTCTTGCATTCCCATGATTCATTCACACTACATTCATTTCTCTAGACTTGTTCCACACAAGCATTTTAGTTCACAAATGTATTCTTTAAATTGTTTACACCGGGTATGCTGCCCTGCATGTACTGCCACCTACTCACTACTTTGCTTGCTCCTCTGTTTCTGCTTTCTCCGTGCTCGCTCCTTTCTATCTACATTTACCTTCTTCCCCATCCTCATTCTTAATCCAGACCATTAGTTTTACCTTTCCCACATAGTCCTCTGCTCTTGCCTCACATATACCTTCTCACTTAATGGTTTCTCAGTCTTCTACTCTTGCTAACATTGGTTTCTTCTTCTACCACCCACTTGCTCTTCTTACTCAAAACTCTTGTCTTTTTATTTGTCTGTATACTTTTAGTTTTGTCTCTCTAATTTCTTCTCCCTGACCCTTTGCTCTCACCTACTTTTATCATGCTCAGCCAAAGTGTTGCCACATACTACTAGGCTTTTCCTATACTCCCTCTTCTTTACATACACACTCTACTTCTCCTACCCATTTATTGGTTCTTGTCTTCTCCTTTTTTGCCATTTATTTTACCCAGAACTCTAACTTATGCCATTCTGTTGTACCACATACCCCCATCCTCCACCCCTTGTCTCCATTACTTGCTCTGTCTGGTCTACTCCTAAACTTCTTGTTACACTAGCTAAATGTTGTCTCTGTTCTCTTCCATCTATTCTGTTCTTTCTTTCTACATGAAGCTAGAATATTGTGTTACCATATAAGTCTGCTACTGCAGACTTCTCTTGTTTCTGTTCTTGTTCTGTATGTCCCTGCTGTCTATGTCACTTTCTGCATGTCCCTCTAATTAAATTCTCACTGTTTGTCCTCTTTTTTCCCCCTTCCTTCAGCTCAAAATGCTCCTCGTAGTCCTCTGCTCTAGAACCTTCTATCTTTCACCTCTTTCAATTTTCATGTTCCCTCTTCTTTTCTACCGATGACTGACCCAGCGCCCTATCCTCTCGCTCTCGGGATACCCAATGACAACGCATTCAGGAGCAGTGAATGCTGCTTCTCAGCGCTTTTCCGGAGAGCAAACAGAAATGTTGCTTTCTTTTTTAAAAACCAGTCAAATTTCCTATACAGTATATATAAATATATATATCACTCATTTACCATATATGTTTGAAGGAGGATATGTTCAGGCTCCGGCAGTGAAGGAGCAACCCAAGCTATTTTATAGAGTGTGTGAATGATGTGCGATTGGTGCTTTATGGGAGGATTTCCCTCTGACTAGCCTACAGATTTACAGTACAGTCTTTTTGGGGGGACAATGGGGGACAGCAGATGTGAATTCAGCCATGGGAGAGATTTAGTGGTTCGGTTGGAGCTTAAAGCAGCAATCCTTTTGTCAGGGAAGGCAGATTATATTCACTTATTACCTAGTAGTGGTCTGTAAGTTCTACTGCAGGTAAAGGGATAGCCCTTTAGAGGGGACACATGTTGCAATCTTAGTTCCACCAAGAGGACTGGAGAATTTTCTGCAATAAGGGTACAAGGAATTGGAGCATTCCATGCTCAGTGAAGAATAAAGGGAAATGGACTGTTGCTTTAAGGGAGTGATACTCTGTGTGACTTGAGGTCACAGGAGTGATGATCTGCAGGCAACCAAGCAAAGTGCCTTCTGTATCATAACTAATCTTCTTAGTCCCCCAACCCAGTGTGTGTTTAATTCCTCGGTGGCTGAGATGTGACCCTTGTGTCAGAATGTGTGTGAGATGCAGAGAGAGAGAGAGCTCTTTGAGTGACTGCATCATGACGAGACCGCCCCTTGAGTGCGGAGATTGTCCTGTGAGCGCCCAACGGGGCAAGCTGCCAACGAGACGCTTCTCTGAGTGAGGAGTGTGTATACGTCCGACTAAATCTTATTAAAAACAAAGCAAGCTTTGGTTTTAAAAATTTCTTTTTTTTCTCTTTTGTGATTTGTTATTTTCCTGGACATGTGACCCCAGCCATCCAATGGGTTAAAAGAAAACTATAGCTAATCTACTTGCTGCTCCTATACAATGGTATTTTGTAACATTCACAAATATATATCTGTAAGATTACAATTTGCTTACGAGACGAATGCCTCCATATGGAGGTACAATTCCTAAGTCCTCCAACAGCCAATAAAATTGATCTTTTATCAGTGAACTACCAACCAGTGTTGTTGTCTTACACCTCTGATCATCTGAACCACCAGTGACTGCTTTCTTAGATGTCCCCTAACCCCAGGTTAATGTTCTGGTCCAGGCCTTCTTGATGTTACCATGTTGGAGATTTATTTCGTTCATAGCACTTTTGATGGTCCAACATGTGGTCAGGGCCTGCTGTAGCTTATAATAAGGTTAGAGATCTAGGAAAAAATCAGCCATTCCACCATAATTTCAACAATATCTAGGACAGCAGATATGTATTCACATCAAATGTCATCCACGTTGAACTTCATGCTGGAATTTTGTGTCCCTAAAACTGTAAATATGCTTTCTTCCTAAAGCCAAACCTAAATGGCCTTCAGGCTGAGGCCACTCTGCCACTAATCCATGCTCTCCTATGTGGACAGCCCCACAATCTGGGCACAATTGATCTAGAAGAGACATTAGGGTTACAAACATCTGGGATCACCATAAAGCTGTGGGGTTAGTTGATATTTTTGCTCTCAAGGTGCCCACACATGAACCAACATTGCTATCATCCAACAAAGCCAGATCCCTTCTGGATCTTCCAATGAGTATCACATAGTGATCACATACTGATAGGCACTGGCAGGTCAGATTTTCTTGTCCAGACAGATTTGCTGCATTATGGCGGCATCACAAGGTGGTCTGTCCAAACCGTCTGCCATGGTGCCCATAAATATATCAGTGGCTGGCTGTACCCTGAGGCCAAAACTGATTGTATAATTGGAATACAATTAACATATTAACATCACTCATGATTCTACTGTGGCGTAGAGAGGTTTTACCAAAATAAATAAAGGGTATTATAATGGATGGCAGATGTAAAAGGGAAATTATGCTTTTGCAAAGAATTAAATGAGACATTTGTTGATGAAAGTAATCTGTTATCCAATGCTTAACCGATCCTGTGGCGGTATTCTCTGTACACCATACTGCTCTGTTTTTCTGTGCACCTACTTTTCTGCCTACCCCTAGTTCTAGCCCTGCAGCCATTCACTCTGAGACTTCTGTATTATCAGTTTCATTAAGAGCCTTGATTCCCCGGCCAACCCAAGATTTTCACATTACGCTGCGTCCACTTCAGCCAGCTCCATATATCACAGCATTGTCAAAGAAATACATTTATAAAGCCGTTATTAGCATCACATGGCTTTGATTTGAAAAGATAAGATGTTTTGCCTGTTGTCAAACCTAAACATTTCAGAACGTTTAGTTTTGTGCTTCTTTGTCCAGAAGAGCAGCACCATCTCTTACTGCTATGAGGTAAGTTGAGAACCTTGTCTCAGTGGCCAGTTACCAGTTATTATTATATAATCTCCTTATATATTTATACATAGTCATCATATCTCCCCTTAAGCGCCTCATCTCCAGCGTGAACATCCCCAATTTGGCCAGTCTTTCCTCATAGCTAAGATTTTCCATACCTTTTACCAGCTTAGTTGCCCTTCTGTGGGCATTGCTTGCTACAGCCAAGTTTATCATCTACAGGGACTCCAAGGTCCTTTTCCATAATGGATTTGCCTAGTGCAGTCCCATTAAGGGTATAAGTGGATATTTTTACATCCCAGGTGCATGACTTTACATTTATCAACATTGAATCTCATTTGCCACTTAGCTGCCCAGATTGCCAGTTTGTCAAGATCCTGTTGCAAGTGCCACATCCTGGATGGAATTAATTGGGCTGGATAATTTTGTGTCATCTGCAAACACTGATACATTACTTACAACACCCTCCCCTAAGTCATTTATGAACAAGTTAAATAAAAGTGGACCCAACACCGAGCCCTGAGGGACCCCACTAAGAACCTTACTCCAAGTAGAGAATGTAACAGTTTTTTGTTGCCCCAGTGTATATATGTTTTTTGCACCAGACATTAAAATATATAACATTATGGTCACTATTACCCAGGGGTTCAATGACTTGCACATTTAAGATAAGTTCTGGGTCATTTGAGATCACTAGATCCAGAATAGCATTTTTTTCTGGTATGTTCCTCAACAACCTGTGCCATAAAATTGTCGTGTAACAAGTTTATAAATTTGTCCCCATTAACAGATCTGGCAGTACCGTTGCTCCAGTCAATATCTGGGTAATTAAAATTTCCCATTATCATTACTTTCCCCAAACTATCAGCCTTTTCTATTTGCATCAGGAGCTTCGCCTCCTCCTCGTCACTTACATTAGGGGGTCTATAGTATACGCCTACAATTAATTTGCTGGACTCTTTACAATCGGTGAAGAACCGCAAGGCTTCATTTTCTAACATAACCTCCTCCTTTATATGAGCTTTTAAATCCTGCCTAACAAACAGACATACCCCTCCTCCTTTTCTATTGCCTCTATCCCTCCGAAATAAAGTAAAGCAGCTGACATTAACTGCCCAGTCATGTGACTCATTCTGCCATGTTTTTGCCACACCAATCACATTTGCAAACATACATTTAATACTGGTACCATATTGCATATATGACATGTGGTTATAACGTCGCTCATTGCACTAGTGATGCTAACGTTTTAAGTGCAGACCCGGGAGTGGGGGGGGGGCCCAGAATTGCCCCTTGCTCTATGGCCTGTGTTAAATAGGTGCTTCAGCTTTATGGTAGCTTAAGGGTACGACTACATGGACGTTTTCAGCACGATCCGACGCGCTGCTACAAAACGCATGTGATAAGTTGCATGTGAGAAAAATAAGGTAATTAAATGCATTATTGCATGGGGTCGCAGCATTGATCAGACGTGACACGACGTCAGGCGCAGCATTTTTTTTTGTCGCAGCGCGTCGGATCGCGTCAAAAACGTCCTTCCCTTAAGCTTGTTATAGAATCTCCTTATCCTAGAAACTTTTTGAATTATGTGTCTTCCTCTTCTACATATTTTCAGCTTCAAATGGAGGGGTCAGTGACCCGGCAGCCAAAAAATCTATTGCTGTGTGAGTTTGAATGTTATTATTTCTACTTTTTCTTATTTATTTTTTATTTTTCTATTCAGGCCCTCTGCTGTTCATATTCCAGTCTCTCATTCAAACCACTGCCTGGCTGCTTAGGTAAACACTTCTATGAGTCATGAATCCACTGAATGGCTCCCTGTATTTCTATGGTTTACACCTGTACAGCATTAATAGAATGAAGTAGCAGTGATCATAAGGGCTCTTACCCGGCTCTTCTGTTCCCAGAAGATGCAACATGCTGCGTCTAAACAAACGCACTGATGACGCTTGTTTAGAAACGCACTCATGAGTACAGTCAGGTAGAATACCATGGAATCGATTTGCAAATGTGTTTATTTGTGATCAAACCTGTGTTTAAATGTGCGTTAAATGTAGAACGCTGTGTGTAAGAGCCCTTAGATACTATGGCAGGGGAAGCAGAAATGACTTGTGTTAATAAGCTGCCCAGACACAGACTGATCTTCTTGCTATAGATTTCCTTTAAATCTATATTCCAGTCACTTTATTTGATATAAACGCTCTGTTGCTTAAGAATTCATTTTGGGGGTATAGTTTTCCTTTAATGTAAGCTTTAACATTCTTCTGGCCTATATAATAAAATATATAATGTTCCAATGAGCCAAATTCCCAGTGCTGTAGCATAGTGTAGCTTAGACATTGAGCTGAATGGTTGCTATGGGTCACTGAGTAGGTGCGATGTTCTCACTCCTACCAACCAACACCTATATCCACATTTCATGCTTACAACCAAACACCTTATGGATACCTGACCCACTGCAGAATTCTGTACTGTTGAGACCATGTAGCAAAACAGTGTCACCTGCTGTTCTATGTGGTCTGCTCTGCTATAAAAATTAAGTTAGTGAGCAGGGAAGAGTCATCCGATGTTTCTTTGGTCAGTTCTAATGGTAAAATATCACAAGGCTTTTTTTTTTTCAATTGACCAGTGTCATCTTGTCCAAAATAAACAGCAGGTGGTGCCGTTGCTTCAATTTCATTATATTAGCAGTGTAAACCCTAATATGGTTCTCAAATTGCAGACTATCCAGATCCAGGGGGGTTAAAAGTATTGGCTGGGGCCAAGGTTGAGCTTTCACTGCCTTTAAATGCTACACATCCATGCCATTTGGATGGTTATTATGAACTAAAGGAGGATTAGTTGTGCAGTGCGGTGCTTGCAGCCAATCATCATCATGACATGAAGCAACAAAAATCTTTCCAAGATTTATTTAGGTTCGAATGGTAAATTTGAATTTTAGACTTGGATTTTTAGTCAAAACTCACAAATTCAAGTTAAAAATAATCCAAACTCGAATTCAAATTTAAGATTTATCATACCTCGTCCCTGGGTTTTATAATGACATCTCCATAGTACGCCACCTAATCCTGCCGAGTACATGTAGAAGTCAATGGCAGAGACCCAGTGACACATTTCAAGATGTTAATAGCCTTCCTGACAGGTTTTGTTCGGAGAAAAAACACGATTCAAGTTCCGTTGAATTCGATTTGAGTTTTCGGGTCGGTGATATTCGTTTAGACGTTTGAGTTTATTCTTAAATAAGATACTATTCGAGTTTCGAGGTAAAAAAAACGTACCACTCAACCTTTGATAAATCTGATCCTTAGTGTAGTCATAGATTTAAAGGAGAATTCAACACTAAAGGTGGCCATACACGGGCCGATAAAAGCTGCCGACAGACCCCCGATGGGCTTCACCAATCGAAATCTGGCCAGATCTCATTGATTCGTTGATGTGGTCCCGCGATCCAACCTCCCATTGCTATTCGTTAGGATCCGATCGTTGGGCCCTAGGGCCCACGATCGCATCAGCCCGATATTGCCCACCTCAAGGTGGGCATATTGGGGAGAGATCCACTCATTTGGCGACATCACCAAACGAGTGGATCTCTCCGTGTATGGCCACCTTAATGTTAAAAAAACCCTACCCCCCTCCCTCCAGTCAAAGTGTTACCACGGGCAAATGCCCCTAACGTTTTACTTACCCCTCAGTGCAGATTCAGGCATCAGAGTTCACGGGCGCCATCTTCTTCTATCCGGTAATCTTTGGAATGAGACCGGTGTAGCAGCGCATGTGCAGATGCGCGGAAATTGCTGAATCGCCGGTCTCATTCCGAAGATTACCTAAGCGGCTGAAGATGGCGCCTGTGAACTCCGCTGGACAGAATCTGCACCGAGGGGTAAGTAAAGACTAAGGGCAGAGACACACGGTCAGATTCGGGGATATTAGGCGACAAATTTGCTCTTCTTCGGGACGACTAATCTCCCCGAACTGCCTTCCCGCCGGCTAGAATGTAAATCGCAGACGGGATGGCACTTCCTCATGAGGCAATTTCGGGCGACTTTGGAAAACGAATCGCACCGATTGCCATCCCACCGGTGATTTACATTGTAGCTGACAGGAGGGGAGGTTAGTCCCCCCAGAAGAAGAGATTTGCCGCCAGGCGACTAATCTCCCCGAATCTGACTGTGTCTCTGCCCTTAGGGGCATTCGCCCGGGGTAGCAGCTAGGCTGGGAAGAGGGAGGGGGGTCTATGGGGGGGTAGGAGTTTTTTAACTTTAGGGTTTAGTTCTCCTTTAAGCACTTGGGCTCCTCTTAGCAATATCTTTCTCAGGGGCAGATGTACCAAGGGTCAAATATCGAGGGTTAATTAACCCTCGATATTCGACTGGGGAATTCAAATCCTTCGAATATCAAAGTCGAAGGATTTTGCGCAAATAGTTCGATCGAAGGAATAATCGTTCGATCAAACGATTAAATCCTTCAAATCGAAGGATTTTAATCCAACGATCGAAGGATTATCCTTCGACCAAAAAAATATAGCCAAGCCTATGGGGACCTTCCCCATAGGCTAACATTGACTTCGGTATCTTTTAGGTGGCGAACTAGGGGGTCAAAGTTTTTTCTTAAAGAGACAGTACTTCGACTATCGAATGGTTGAATAGTCGAACGATTTTTAGTTCAAATCATTCGATTTGAAGGTCGAAGTAGCCCATTCGATGGTCGAAGTAGCCAAAAAAACATTTTTTTCTTCTATTCCTTCACTCGAACTTAGTGAATGGGGCCCTTAATGTCACTTAAAGGAATAAGGTGAACGTAGCTAACAGGAGGGGTTCATCTAATAAAGGAAGATATGGAATCACCCACAAGTGGATGCAGATCATTGAGAGGCTTTTTATTGTGACCATAAAAACAAGAACCAATAATGCAGCTCACACACAGCAATATTCTGGCACCAAGTCTTCCCTTATGTCACAAGGAATGATACATTGGTGAAACCATCGTATTGCGCTAGTGACCTTTTCGCCAAACAATGATGTGTGTCTCTACAGCTGATTGCACTTTGCTTGGAGAGAACTGAAGCCGTATCCAATCTTCTAGAGTGGTCCAAATGTAACAGGACAGGAATCAGGACACAACGCATTTTGCGCACGTGAAGGGGTCTGTATGTAGTGAAGCCGACTGTCAAGGGGGAGCCAAGCATCAGAAAAATATGATTAATGTCTGAATGAGTCTGAATGTGGTCAGGGCATCACCCGCTCAGTATTACAGTGAAACGATCACTGCCAGGGCTTCTGTTATACTGCTCCACGTTGAACTGCAATTCTCTCCTGGCAGCACGGGGATAACCGCTGGCACTAGGTGCTGGACTGCCAGTCACGTCTCTTCTTTTGGATTGGATGTCTTTGACTGAATTTCCATCTCCTGATCTAATCGCTCCTTGGCTCGAACAACCTATAGAGAAGGCAAAGCATTTCCCATCAGTCCTGTTACTGATATAACCAATCCATGGGCAGATTTCTACGGGTGACCAATAAACATAATACATGTGTGTGCCTAGTGGCGGCCATCTTGTTACAACCAGCAACATTTCCTACTTATAAAGCATCGAGTGCATTTTAAAAGCAGTTAAACATTTAAAGCAGTCGTAGCTTTTAAAATTCCAGCCGCCATGAGTACGGATTCCTGCTTGATGCCCAAATCCTTACAGGTCAGATGCTAATCTCCCCACATGGATGAATTCACAGGCAGAGTTCTGGGCTCCTTGTTATGGTTTATAGAAGCTTAAGCCCAATGACAAAGTCTGGGACAGTTACTTGGGAACCAATAGGTGCAATTTGCTACTTAGCGAGGCCATTATCTGATCAATTTCACTTCTACAGCGGATTCCTTCAGGCTTGTCAGGCATTTTGGCCTGGGGACACACACACATACAGCACTTTTACGCCTTTTTTTCCATCTTTACCACCAAGATGCTTAAAGAGATACTGTCATGGGCCTCCAGTTCAATGCTGGCAACAAACGTATCTAGGTCTTTTTGTGCATGTATCACATGGTACAACCTGGGCATGGTATATCTGTGCCATAAATAATCAGCAGGTACCGTATATACTCGTGTATAAGCCGAGATTTTCAGCACCCAAAATGTGCTTGAAAATCCTACCTCGGCGGGTCAGCTGCCTTACCGGTAAGCGAGGCTGCGGGTGAGGAGGATGAGGGGGGAGGGAACAGGCCAGTTGAGACGTGCTGTGTTTGTTATGGGCCGCACTTGCAGGGATGCCATGTTTGCGGCCCATCTGTTGTCCAGCTATGACTTTCACCAGCGCATTCACGGCTCCTGCATGTTGTAGTGAGGCATCCCAGCCGCGAAGAAAGAGCAACAGCGCAAGTGTGTGCGCACGCTGACGTCATCAGCTCAGTGCCGGCTGCAGGAAGCAATCTCTCAGTCTGCATTGAACTTGAACTTGTTAAGGGTTATTTTAAGGGTTATTTCCTGTTTCGGTTGCTCATTTCTCGGGCCAGGTAATACATTTCAGTGATGCAGTGATGATTTCCAGTGATACAAAAAAAAAAAACAAAGCAGAACAAATCCTGTTTCCACATCAGCGCCTACTACAGGGAGCAGCTTCCTGACTCTCCCCTCCCATTGGAGCAAATTTACCGGTAAGGCAGCTGTCTTCTTAATATATCTATTTCATCTACCAGAGGTATCATTGTACGATGAATTAATGTTTTAAGCATCATGGCTTGATTTTTAACATTAAACCGACTGTTTGATATTTCTGAGACTTTTCTGAGTTGTGTCTAGGCTTATACGCGAGTCAATAAGTTTTTCTGGTTTTCATAGGTAAAATTAGGTACCTCGGCTTATACGCGGGTCGGCTTATACACAAGTATATACGGTAGTTGTAAATCAGTGAGTCGCTGTGGGAGGGTCTAGAAAAGTAAGATGGCAGCTTACAGCAAGTGAGAAATTAAGGAGTCATTTCCGACACAAGCACAGTTGCACGCACTCAAATTTCTCAAAAGTGCCTGTGCCCAAATGCACTTGTGCTTGGCGGTGCTCAATCCTTCCCGACTCCCGATCTGAATGTAACACAGTTGCACCTATTGACGCAGAAGAACCCTGAAACTGCCACCACTTCCGGTCCGGCCAGTAGCTGTCCAGGGTTCCCTCAACACCGTGTGTCGATAGGCAGAGCGCACCTGCATCTAAAGAAGTGGGCACCTGTCAATCATCTACTGAACACAGTGGAAAACTTTCAGGGCAATTGCATCTGATTTATGGCAAAGTACAAGCGGAATTGCGGTAATTTTGACGCCACAACTGTGTCAGGTGCAACGTCTCGTTGCGACTGCAGTTATGGGGAATAAATGCTGAATTATGGGGAAAAAACATGGCAAACTGAGCTCAAAATTGCTCTTTCCTCACTGCACTCATGAACATCAATGGCCCCCGTTGAAGCAGTTTTAAAGGAAGAAAACATGAAAAATACATATACAGGTATGGGACCCGTTATCCAGAATGCTCAGGACCTGAGGTATTCTGGATAATGGATCTTTTCATAATTTGGATCTTCATACCTTAAAGGGATACTGCCATGGGAAAACATGTTTTTTTCAAAATGCACCAGTTAATAGTGCTACTCCAGCAGAATTCTGCACTGACACCCATCTTTCAAAAGAGCAAACAGATTTTTTTTATATTCAATTTTGAAATCCGACATGGGGCTAGACATTGTGTCAATTTCCCAGCTGCCCCCAGTCAAGTGACTTGTGCTCTGATAAATTCAGTCACTCTTTACTGCTGTACTGCAAATTGGAGTGATATCACCACCTCCACCCCCCCCCCCAGCAGCCAAACAAAAGAACAATGGGAAGGTAACCAGATAACAGCTCCCTGGTAGATCTAAGAACAACACTCAATAGTAAATGCCAAATCCCACTGAGACACATTCAGTTACATTAATTAGGAGAAATAACAGCCTGCCAGAAAGTAGTTCCATCCTAAAGTGCAGGCACAAGTCACATGAATGGGGCAGCTGGGAAACTGACAATATGTCTAACCCCATGTCAGATTTCAAAATTGAATATAAAAAAATCTGTTTGCTCTTTTGAAAGATGGATTTCAGGGCAGAATTCTGCTGGAGCAGCACTATTAACTGATGTGTTTTGGAAAAAAAAAACACATTTTCCCATGACAGTATCCCTTTAAGTCAACTAGAAAATCATATAAACATTAAATGAACCCAATAGGATTGTTTTGCTTTTAATAAGAATTAATTCGATCTCAGTTTGGATCAAGTACAAGTTACTGTTTTATTATTACAGAGAAAATGGAAATCATTTGTAGAAATTTGGAATATTTGGATAAAATGGAGTCTATGGGAGACGGCCTTTCTGGATAACAGGTTTCCGGATAACGGATCCCATACCTGTATTACAAAAAATATCAATGCATGAACCCCATTCCATATGAAAGAGCTCTTGTTGGGTTGTTTTGCAGCATTGAATCACACCAAGAAACCCAAGAAGGTAAGTCACAAACAACTCCAAAAACCTGCTTTGTACATGTAAAATGGTGGAATAATACATGTAGAGGTTGGGCATAGCAGGGTTACCCATACTTGGGTGGCACCTCACCTTAGACTGCAAGTAAAAGGATCCTCCCACCGCTTTGTCGTTCACCTTGAACAGGTGCTCATAGTTCTGTTAAAAGAAGAGACGAGGTCACAATAGAAGAATAAAACAGCCTGTGAGTCAGAACGACAAGGATAATGGGCTGATGATGCCAATAACCTCAATGGTGCCATTCATTATTGATGCCAATGTCATGTAACACTGAGGAGTTACGCCTGAGGGAGCCGAGAGGTTATTGTCTCTATGAAAGGACAGAAAAGTAGGGTATAAGAGAAACTACAAACAAGACGGTAGAAACGTTACAGAGATGGGGTTGGACTGGGTCTGCTCGGGGCCCACCACTAGCGAGATCTCACAGTAATTACATACAGACAGTGTAACATTCATAATGCAGCTCCAAGATAAATATTAACATTATTACAAATATATCATAGGACTTCACCCAAAGGTATAATGTGTGTGCATGGGTTAAAGGAGAACTAAAACCTAAAAATGCCATATTTTTATACACTGAACTTATTGCACGAGGCTAAAGTTTCAGCTTGTCAATAGCAGCAATGATCCAGGACTTCAAACTTGTCACAGGGGGTCACCATCTTGGAAAGTGTCTGTGACACTCACATGCTCAGTGGGCTCTGATTGGCTGTTGAGAAGCTAAGCTTAGGGATCGTCACTAATTATCCAGCAGAAAATGAGCTTCCCTGGCTGTAATATAAGCTGATGCTACAGGTTTGCTGATTATTAAATTCTGATGCTAATTGCACTGGTTTCTGTGCTGCCATGTAGTAATTATCTGTATTAATTACTAATCAGCCTTATATTGTGACATTTCTATTCTATGTTTACTGTATATTGTGAGTGGGTCCCTAAGCTCAGTAAGTGACAGCAGCACAGAGCATGTGCAGTGAATCAGCAGAAAAGAAGATGGGGAGCTACTGGGGCATCTTTGGAGACACAGATCTTTACTGCTAAAGGGCTGTGGTTGCCTTGGGCTGGTACAGAATCACAAAACAATGTACATTTCTAGTTACTTCTTTAGTTAGGCTTTAGTTCTCCTTTAATATGATATGATGCAATCCAGCCCTAGACAGGGAGGAGGGTGACATTTCTGTATGCAGCAGGCTTTCTTACTGGAGGCTAAACCCCCTAAATGCCATTTATTTTCTGTCTATTCCCCTGGAGGGACAAAATTACAGAGGCTAAGGGTAAGGGCACACCTGGAGATTCGGGGAGATTTATTTAGTCGCCCGGCAACTAATCTCCCTGAACTGCTTCCCCGTGTCTTCCGTCTGCTTCAATTTCTGAAGTTGCCAGAAGTTTACTCGTGAGGAAACTTTGGCCAACTTCGGAAATCGAAGCGCCACAAGTGCATTGGCGCAGGCGTTTTTTCTTTGAAGCAGACGGACGACACGGGGAAGCAGTTTGGGGAGATTAGTCGCCCCAAAGAAGAGGCGATTAGTTGCCGACTAAATCTCCCCGAATCTCCAGGTGTGACCTTACCCCTAAGAGCTTTGGGGCCACTATTAGGAAGCGCTAATCAAAGGGCTCTCAGTCACAACCAGTTGTGTATTTCCTAGGGACTAGTGCATGCCAAGGGCTTCTTAACTCTTCTTCTTAACATACCTCTGCACTGAAGTTACCCAAAATCTCCAGTCCAACTGCAGCAATCTCTTTTTTATTTTTTTCTGTATTTATTTAAACAATTTTTACATTCATAAAATAACAGAATATAGAAAAAGGTATCATCAGTGAAATTATATGACACAATGAATAATTGAGCATGTAGTACACAATATGAGAGATTCAGATGTTTTTACATAAATAGTTCTCAGTCCCACGTAGTAGACATTTTTAAGCATTGCAGTAGAAATAAGCCTATCAATTACTATATACCATAATACTCTGTATCCTACTTTTGTTTCTTTCAGCCTGGGCAACGTCCATTATATATTATTATATACTGTGTCTTGTTAATACAAGTACAGTTATGGGATATGTTATCCAGAATGCTCGGGACCTGGGGTTTTCCGGATAATGGATCTTCATACCTTAAGTCTACTAGAAAATCATGTACTGTATAAATTAAATAAACCCAATTTGGTTTTGCTTCCAATAAGGATTCATTATATATTAGTTTGGATCAAGTACAAGCTACTGTTTTATTATTATAGAGAAAAGGGAAATCATTTATTTGGATAAAATGGAGTCTATGGGAGACGGCCTTCCCGTAATTTGGAGCTTTCTGGATACCGGGTACATACTAAATGAGGATAACTTACCAAATGAGTATGACGAAGAAAGAAAAAGTGATAGGGATAAAGGAGAGGGGAGAGAAGGCGAAGGTAGTCGTTTTGTGATCTACTTATAAGGTACTTTCTTGACCCCAAGTCTATATAGATATATATTTGGCACAGCTCATATCATATATCGCCAATACCTTCTGGATCTCCTCTGGTGTTAGTTTGCAGACATTAAGGATTTGTTGGGCCTCCTGAAAGCTTATCCCAGACAGGCTGCTGACTGCTGCTGATTCTGTCCCAGCTCGTCCCCTAGCTTCTGCTGCTGTCTTGCTTGCTGCAACATACACATCATAGGAAAAGAAGATAAATTAATGAATAATGAAATCCATATAGAAATGAACATTACTGTGAAAATGGGCATAACTGTGACCCCATAAATAAGGTTTATCTTACAGAGACAAACTTAATATTTCTACATTACAACATGTTACAAAAGCAGTCCTAGTGGTCATGGACAGAGGGTGATATTCTGTTGTAGCTCACGCAGAAAACCTCAACCCTTCAGCATCTCCTCCTATAATTAGGAGATAAGAGATGCCTCGTATTTAAAGGGGAAGTAAAAGCTGAGCGTTTGGCAATTTTACTTTCAATTGCTTGAAATGAAAGCTGCCCCCTTATCCGACACTGGCTATACATAGTAGATATTGATGGCCAATGACACAGCAGGACCATTGCTCCATGTATGAGACAAGTGGTCAGTTATTACTGTCTATATCTATGATCTCATATATGCAATTATCGCTCTATTGGGCAATATTAATGTGTGGAACTAGACGTAGCCACATATAAATGCAAAATATATCTCTCACAATGACTTTAAAAAGTCCCATATAGTCAAAACCTAAAACCCTGTAAAAAGAAAACAAAATCCAGGAAAATGTAGAATGGGGGGGGGGGTAGGTAAAAAGAGTAAACTACCAAACATCACACTGACAGGGGACAACATGTTTTTTTTTTAGGAAATTGAGGCAAAATTATGACCGGAAATGCGATCACTAAAGCATTAGAGTATGAAAAAAATCTGTGTTTGACTGCATTTTCATGGAACTCTTTCACAGCCCTCATGGATAAATAATATATATATATATATATATATATATATATATATATATATATATATATATATATATATATATATATATATATATATATATACAGCCAACGTGACGTTTCGGTCCTCTCAGGGACCTTTCTCAAGGCAACCATGTCTATATCACCAAACGATTTAAATACCCCAACCCCCTTGTCAATAGGAAATGACATCATCACATCAAGGTGCTATAACATAGTGAATATAGCGAAATATGAAATAGTATTAAAACAACATCCATACGATCACTCAATGATAATGAGCTTCTACTTGTGTCCCGTGTCCACCTAAATAAATAAAACTACATGTAAGTTATAGTTAAAGTGCATCCTTGATGTGATGATGTCATTTCCTATTGACAAGGGGGGTTGGGGTATTTAAATCGTTTGGTGATATAGACATGGTTGCCTTGAGAAAGGTCCCTGAGAGGACCGAAACGTCACGTTGGCTGTACATGCATCTTTAATACACATGAATTTTTGCACAAAATATATCGGTGTTGCTGGTCTTTTCTACAGTATGTAATCCTTTTTTTACCTTGCACCCGACTTTGGAACAGTTTAGCGGAGTGCGGCCCCCACAGGAACTTTATGTTATACTGCTTTGCAGTTTTGGCCTGCACCTGCACAAGCTTTTTTCTGTACTTTTACGACTAAGAAAATTCTCAAGCCCTCAAACAATATGGAGAAATCCTCACAGCTTGATTCCAACTACAGACCATTTACAACCGAGGAAGTAGACAAGATACTTTTCACAGAAACATTTAAAGACACGTTTGGAGATTTGGGCTCTAAAGAAATATATCATGAGCTGTTGAGATTGCGCAAGAGGGAAGTTGAACTACATTTACATGGGGTCTCCCTCTCTGAATATTATAGGGAGAAAAGGATTCCCCGAGGATTCCGCATCAACAATATGCCCACTATTGGGCGCAGTAACCCGGATTTCTGTAATCGTTGGTGTGCCGCACTAGACCGGTGCTCACTGGAGCTAATACTACTGGTGGTAGAGGAGACAGGCCGTGAACTAAAATCTATACGTGGGGACATACTGCAGTTTGAAACGGACAATCAGAACACACTACAGTTGGACAAAGATAACGATTGGCTTACCAAAATACAGGAACAGGTAGTTCGTTACAAGAGTGACATATTAGCGTTCAAACGCTCGAAATTCCTTAGAGTCCAGCAGGATTACAAGGAGAGCAGCGTGTACCGATGGCGCCATGGAGGGAGACCTAACGTGCAACGTCGCAGGGTGATGACGCAACGCGTGAGGAGGCCGCTTGGATACGCGTCCAGCAGCGCAGAATCGGAAGAGGACAAAGACGTGGAGATGCGTCCATCGCAGGAGGTTTTTTTAGATGCCGATCAGCCCAAAGACACAGGACCCGAACCAAACACAGACGTGGGGGCCGAAAACACAAGAAACAGGGGCCGTGGCAGACCGCCCCGCAGGGGGGGCAGGCCGCCTGCGAGCAGACGGTAATTAACCTCTCGAAACACCAACTGACGGCAGTGGAGGTAAGCATATTGGCTAAGGGCTTATCCTATGTCCCCTCCACATTATCACACAACTTCAATATCATAGTGGATAATTACAAATTCTCCCGTAATTTGAGGCTCAAGGAGCATTTTAAGATGCAGGACAATACTGTCAAAACAGGGGATGAAAGGAGCACAATATTTAGAGCTAAAAGTGACTTTGATCCTGTGGTGCCAAACATATCCCTACGAACTTACTCTCGCATGATAGATGCAGCTGTGGCAGATTTCCCACAGCAGGTACAATATAGGGGCAACCTCACTAAAGAGGAACGTATTGCCCTTAAGAGCCTACAAAAGAACATTGATATAATTGTAAAGCCGGCTGACAAGGGAGGAGCGGTGGTCGTAATGGACTATGACTATTATAGATCTGAAATATTGTTGCAATTGTCAGATGCAAAGTGTTATCGTAGGCTAAATTTTGATCCCACATCTACCTTTCAGGCACAGCTTGGGAAACTGCTAAGGGATGCTTGCATGCATGGCTGGATAACGGAGACTACACGGGATGGATTGACCGTGGCCCATCCGGTAAGACCGGTGATCTATTCATTGCCTAAAATACATAAAAATCTGAAACAACCCCCAGGAAGACCTATCATATCGGCTAGAGGGTCACTGACAGAAAAGATATCAAAATATGTTGATATGCTTTTGCAACCCATAGTGAAAAACTTGGGGTCCTACATACAGGATACTACGGACTTCCTAAAAGTAATTGGCAGTATAGATTTGGGTGATATGGACTTTCTGTTTGTGACTATGGATGTCCATAGTTTATACACATGCATACCTCACGAAGCGGGCATACAAGCAGTAAAGGAATGCATTAGTGGGAATTCCCTGTACACTGGCCCCCCAACGGAATTTGTGGCGTCTCTGTTAGAGTTCATTCTATATAAGAATGCCTTTAAATTTGAAAATAATTTCTTTCTACAACTAACTGGAACCGCTATGGGTTCAAATGTAGCTCCTACATACGCCAACATCTACATGCACTGGTATGAAACTCACTACATATATTGTCATCCCGCCTTTCGCAGATATGGTGGGTACTATCGCCGTTACATCGATGATGTGTTTTTTCTTTGGCATGGCCCCGAGGAGAGCTTATTGGAGTTCGTAGGTGAATTAAATGATGCGGTATCTCCCATCAGGTTCACAATGCATAGGAACACACACTCCATTGACTTTTTAGATGTAACGGTGTATAAGGATCTATACTCTAACCGGTTGCATACAAAAATATTCCGGAAGCCCACGGACAGAAATTCCCTTTTGCACTTTTCCAGCAGTCATCCTCGCCACCTACTGAACTCCTTACCTAGGTCGCAAATGATCAGGGTAGTTCGTATTACAAGTAAGGAGGAGGAGAGACGTGAGGCCTTGAATGTGATGGCCAAGCAATTCCTGGAAAGGGGGTACCCATATAAGCTTATTATGGACACAAGGGAGTGGGCGGAGACACTGGACCGTGAGGCAATGCTGAAGGGGTCGGTGCGGGTTAAAAGCACCAGGGATGATGTCCTTAATTACATGACAGTGTATGATGCACGCACACCTGTGATCAAAAAATCTATTTTACAGCACTGGCCTATTGTGAAATCGGACGTTGACTTAACAGCGATTAATCGCAGAAACATCACTTTTGGACACAGGAGACATAGGAACCTAAAGGAGCTCCTTTCACCTACGGATCCGGTAAGCAAATACATGCCAGTTGCTAAAATAAATAGAATGGGGGTCTTCAAATGTGGCAATTGTGTCATGTGCAACTGCTTAATTGTGGGTGATTCATTCTTTCATCCGCATACTGGAAAGAGATATTCTATTAGGCACAGACTCACATGCACTTCCCGTAATGTAGTGTATATCATAAAGTGTCCTTGCGGACTAATATACTGCGGGAAGACCTGCAGACAACTAAAGGAGAGGATCAGCATGCACCGTGCAACTATAAGAGCTGCCCTAGACCCTAAACCTAAGATAGAGGGGAAGCAGGATATTTCAAAGCAACCTGTGGCACAGCATTGGCTTCAAGAAAAGCACCCGGCATCTTCTTTCAAGTGTATGCCCATAGACTGGATTGCCGACCCACCCAGAGGGGGAGATACAGACCGTATTTTACTTCAGAGGGAGGCGTTTTGGACATACGAATTGAATTGTGTGGCCCCCAAAGGCTTAAACAGCTCTTTATCTTTAAATTGTTTTCTGTGAGAGGGTTTCCCACTAGTCTTATAAATGAATTGTAAATTTTAGAAAGTAAACAATGGATAGACATATTACATAACGGTGACACACTGATATACTTAAATGTGGGAACAAAACTTGGTACTGGAGGTTGTAGTATGTAAGCTTGTAGTGGGAATACCTTTCTGGAAGTAGTGATGTAATGACATGACCTGGACCGCAAAAAGCCTTTTCGAGCAAGATTAATTGCATTGACTAAAAAAATATATGGGTATATAATTTGATAGGTCCACATTGGTCATTTCCGACATTGATAATTTAGTCATTGTTTTTAAAATTTTTTTATATAGTATTAAATTCTTACACAGGCACTTGTAATTGTTTCGGCCGACATATATATGTATAACACATGCTAGATGAATTTTTAATCTATATTTATACTATGCACTTGATGCACTTTAACTATAACTTACATGTAGTTTTATTTATTTAGGTGGACACGGGACACAAGTAGAAGCTCATTATCATTGAGTGATCGTATGGATGTTGTTTTAATACTATTTCATATTTCGCTATATTCACTATGTTATAGCACCTTGATGTGATGATGTCATTTCCTATTGACAAGGGGGTTGGGGTATTTAAATCGTTTGGTGATATAGACATGGTTGCCTTGAGAAAGGTCCCTGAGAGGACCGAAACGTCACGTTGGCTGTACATGCATCTTTAATACACATGAATTTTTGCACAAAATATATCGGTGTTGCTGGTCTTTTCTACAGTATGTAATCCTTTTTTTACCTTGCACCCGACTTTGGAACAGTTTAGCGGAGTGCGGCCCCCACAGGAACTATATATATATATATATATATATATATATATATATATAATCTATTACTCCGAATGCTTGGGACCTGCAGTTTTCCGGATAATGGATCTTTCTGTAAACTGGGTAAAGCTGGCCATACACTATAGATCCCCTATAGATCCCCTCGTTTGGCTACAACCGCCTAACGAGTGGATCTTTCCCTTAATCTGCCCGTGTATGGCCACCTTAAGTCTGCTAAAAAATCATTTGCTTAAAATGTACTTAATGGAAGGTAGTCATTGTGTTAATGAAGAGCTTTTTGTAGAACAGGTTCTGGATAAGGGATCCAGTGCCTATGCATATATATTATATTCTTACCGGCAAACTCCTGACGTAGGGCACGTGTGAATGCCCGGCCCACCACTTGCACACCCATCAACACGATCTGTGCCAAGTACTTGGCCTGTAGAGTAAATCACAAAGGGCACAGGGTGTAAATGAAAAGATTTCCAAGATAAAGAAAGGTAAATTCACTGGCATCAGTAATAGGTTAGACTCCCCCCCCCCCCAATACATTCAATTGCTTGTTTTAGCAGAAAATCTGCCCTGGGAATAAAAGCAATACAGCACCGCCATTATACTTACTTTTCCCAGGTGCCCCTAGCACAGACTTCGGGCAAGGTCAGGCGTTTTTAAAAACACTCGGTCGAGCATAAATATGCCAGTGAAACCACTAACATGCATTTTTAGTTTTCTCATTCCCCACAATACCACTCAGAGTTTTAGTAAACTTTTGTGAAAAAAAGGCAATCGGAAAAGCAATTTATGTGCAAAATGTAACCGTACTGATCGTCAATACGCCACGCAATTACGTCACCAACAAACAACGCCGTAAATGCATTTATGCGCAATCCGTTTAGCTGCCTAGCGGCTTATTTCAGCAAAGTGTATTTCCAACCCTGCGGATCCCATAGAGTTCAATAATATGGCATTTCTATGGCGTATTGGTGTTTCTGCTAAAAAAAAAAAAAACTCAAATACTGGCATTGCGTGGTGGATGTTGGCTTGCAAGTGCCCTGTGGGAATTGCCATAGTGCATATTCCATTATTTTCGATAGGGCTCCATTTACGTATTTACACTTAGCTGTACGTTTTTAAAAACGCAGTGTAAAAACTCCATGGGATCTCGCCCTAAGACTCGTGGATGCCCAGTCAATGGCTTTACTCTGTTGCACATGTGCAAAGCTAAATCTGCCATGGATTGACAGGGAAACGTAAAATGATAATAAAGCTCAATTTTGACAGAGCAAACAAACTTTAAAAGAGAAAATCTATACCTCTTACCAAGATGGAAACAAACCCAGAATTTTTTTTTATTATATTATCTCTGAGTGAGGGGTAAGCAAAGTCACATACAATGGGACAGAACCACCAAACAATAAGGTACAAGATAATGTGGATCAAAGCGGCTGAACATAAATTTGGGCTGAGGAGGGGGGGGGACTGAGCATGCTCGTGCCCGGGGCAAGGAGGTTTAAGGTGAAAACAGGAAGTCTGATACAGAAGCCCATGTGTACACAATAGAAGAAATGCAGTGTTTCTTATGACAGAGGACTCAGAGCAGCATTACTTTGAGGGTTTTCAAGGAGAAGGTCTTTTTTGGCACCCCCAAGTGATTGCATGTACTTACCTGAAACCCAGGGCTGGTTCCCATCAGCAGAAAACTGCCCCAGCCCAGGATTCTTCCAGTGAGCACCACTGAGCAATCGTCTTCCTTCTCGCGGCTGCGCATGTGCAGTAGACTGTAAAGCTGAACTTTAACTAAAAAGTCGGCTATTTCGTTTTACTGTGCATGCGTCTGCCCCGGGAAATTTGAAGAAAGAAAAAGAAGGAAGACGATCACTCCATGGTGCTCACTGGACGAATCCCAGGCCAGTGCAGTTTTCTGCTGATAGGAGCACCGGCCCGGGGTGTCAGGTAAGTGCAATCACTTGGGGGTGCCTAAATTTTGTCACCCCTAAGTTAAAAGACCTTTCCTTCTATTTAAGTACCCCACATTGAAAGAAGAACAGCCGCACTGGCCACGGATGCTGTATTCCTCATATGTGTCCAAAAGGAGTAAATACCCAAGAATGGAAGTCGATAGAGGATCAAAACACAAAACCTGCTCCGATCGCTCTTCTGAGTACTTTTGTAATTCACCATAACTTTTTGAAAACCATATTTAGAGGTGTGCGGATTTGTTTGTTTGGTTTTTTTTTTTTACATCAAATATCAGACTTACAATCAGGCACCCCTAGATCGTAAGCTCTTCTGGGCAGGGCCCTAATGCTTGTGCCATTATTTTGTCTGTCTTGTGTTCTCCCCAGTCTGTACTGTACAGCTCTAGGGGACAGGCTGCTGCTTTACAGACTAGAATTATAAATACTATAAATGTCACAGAGTGAAAATGAAGGACAATTGCCAGGAAGCTGACAAGCCTGTTATAAAGTGACGAAGGAAGGAATAGGACAAACCCTGCTCTGTATCCATTAGGCAGATTCGTGGTACAGTCTGGCCAAAGTGACACTCACTGGTGTCAGCGCCACATGACATTGGTTACCTGTCCCCACGTGAGTTTTCATCTCCGCACGTCACGTGTCCTATCCCCGCGCTTAGACAGATCTGTATCTAATGGCTCCTTTTCTTATTTCTCACTTACCATCGTGATTCGGCGCCCAGCGCTGAAAATTCAAGGTTATCCTTGCGGGAACAGAGGGAATAGTGCAACCGGAAGACGCTAGCCGGCCATCTTGGTCCTCCTTTTCGTCCGCAAGGGTTACCATGACAGCTCCCCTTTTGGCTGATGTAACGTGAGAGAATGCAACCTTTCCAATTACATCGCGTATGCTCTACAACCGGATGTGCAGTAGCGCCATCTTTGTTCTCCCAGAGAGCAATATTACTTCTTGATAGTGTGGGCGCCTTTACTGCCATAATACAGCTCCAGTAATAGTTTAGTGGGGAAGTTTAGGAAGTGGTTTGTGATTAGGTTTATTTATCTGAGGATCACAACAATTGGGAATTGTTATATTGAAACTTCTGTGGAGGTGTTTCTTTCGTTATTCGTTAACACTGTCCTGGGCTGCTCTTACAATGTTTTTATTGGGGACTGACTTGTTTTGTCTTTTGTCTCAGTTTACACAGAAGAAAAGACAAAGTCATATTAAATGAAGTAGTTCAATATTCAAAAATATTTGCAATAGGGAGTTTGGCAGGGGGTGTGTCAGGGTAGAAAGGGGGTGCAGTATCACACTTGGCAAATTTCATGAAGCAGTTCCCTGAGGCTGCCTGGTCCCTACGCCGGCCTTTTACTTAACAGTTTCTCTAATGAACATGAAATTGCCTTTTAAAGGGTTGGTTCACCTTTAAATGAGAACTAAACCCCAGTAGCAAAAAAGCAGGGCCAGAACGGGGGTGGGAGTAGAGATAGGGTTGCCACCTTTTCTGGAAAAAAATACCAGCCTTCCTATATTCTTATCCTATTTCCCTATTAATAACATTGGGATCAACCATCACTTTTACCGGCCAGGTGGCAACACTAGGAGGCAGAGTTGGCACGTGCCTAGGGAGCAAAGCAGGGGGTTGCCACCTGGTTGGTAAAAATGATGGTTGATACCAATGTTATTAATACGGAAAAAAGATAAATATATAGGAAGGCCGGTATTTTTTTCCAGAAAAGGTGGCAACCCTAGTTGCCAGGCACATACCTTCTCTGCCTCCTACCCCCAGTCTGGTACCCTTCTCTCCACTCTGGCTGGTACCTATTTGTGCGCATTGCACATCCATTCGGCCATCTATTCATGCATGCATGAGTGCTGTGACCGGCCAGTTACCCTAAGGCGCATGGCCGCCTTAACTGCTTGCCGCTGCGCTGCTAAGCATTTTAGGATCTGTTTTTATTTAAAAACTTTTTTTATTTTCAATTCTATCAAATGGTTGCATTGTCATTACTCAGGGGCTGCAGATACTGGACAATTTCCAGTCTGCAGGATTGTGAAGAAACATTACAACAGGGTCCGATTTTTTTAAAGGAGAATCTAACCCTTAACTAAAAAAAAACCCTATCACCCCTACCATACACACCCCCTCCTCTACCCCAGCCTAGCTGCTAACCCAGGGAAATGCACCTAACTTTTTACTTACCCCTCGGTGCAGATTCAGGGATCGCAGTTCACGGCAGCCATCTTCAGAGTCTTCGGTAATCTGAGACAGATTGGCGCATGCGCAGTTGGAGCAATCTCCCGGTTCGCGACAACTGCACATGCAACGAAATAGACAGAAATTGCCAAAGCGCCGGAACAAGACACTAAGACCCGGAAAATGGCTGCCGTGACCTCCAATCCCCAAATCTGCATCAAGGGGTATGTAAAAAAAAGTTAGGGGCATTTCCCCGGGATAGCAGCTAGGCTGCGGGGAGGAGGAGGGAGGGGGTCTATGTAAGGTGGGGGGTTTAGTTAATGGTTAAATTCTACTTTAAGGGGTTGTTTTTTGATGGGGGTAATGGCAGGTAGTTTAGGAGGGCTTTTGGTACAGGGGGGGTTTATTAGTATGTTTAGTATGTTATAGAATGGCCAATTCTAAGCAACTTTTCAATTGGTCTTCATTATTTATTTTTTTAATGTTTTTTAATTCTTTGCCTTCTTCTGACTCTTTCCAGCTTTCAAATGGAAGTCTTTCTATTCAGGCCTCTCCTATTCACATCCCAGTCTCTTATTTATATCAGTTCATGGCTGCTAGGGGAATTTGGACCCTAGTAACCAGATTTCTGAAATTGAAAACTGTAGAGCTGATGAATAAAAAGCTAAATAATTCAAAAACCACAAATAATACAGTTGCCAACTGTCTCAGAATATCACTCTGTATATCAATGCTGTCCAATGGGCAGTTTTATGTCCTTTATCAGGGCTGTACAACTGGGTGCCCACAGGCCGCATCTAGTGGCCCCCCACATGAAAGTCCACATGCTGTGACTGCTTCCCTTGTTAATGGTGGCACACGTAGCGATCCGGGAAGATTAGTTGCCCATCGACAAATCTCCTCTTCTTCGGCCAACTAATGTTAATTGCAGGCGGGATGGCACTCGGAGCGCTTGTTTTTTCGAAATTGCTTCACGAGGAAACTTATGCCAGGAATCCGTATGCCATCCCATTGACGATTTACATTTTTGCCTGCGGGAAGGCTGGATCACTAATCTTGTCGCAATATTCAGGTGTGCCACCACCCTAAAGCCCTGTACTGTTCACAACTCAAACAGACAAACAGCCGGAGGGGCACCAGCATTGTGTCACTGTATGTACCACAGTATGAACTGTCCATCTTAGAGTCCTGATAGGTTTCCCTGTCTCCTGCTCTATTCTGCCTTCTCTGTGTGTGCCATTCTCTGCTTGCCTTATGCTCCCTGTGTGTGCCATACTCTGCTTGCCCTATTCTCCCTGTGTGTGCCATACTCTGACTGCCCTATGCTCCCTGTGTGTGCCATACTCTGCTTGCCCTATTCTCCCTGTGTGTGCCATACTCTGACTGCCCTATGCTCCCTGTGTGTGCCATACTCTGCTTGCCCTATGCTCCCTGTGTGTGCCATATTCTGCTTGCCCTATGCTCCCTGTGTGTGCCATACTCTGTTTGCCCTATGATCCCTGTGTGTGCCATACTTTTCCTTCTTTATGCTCCCTGTGTGTGTGCCATACTCTGCCTTCCCTATGCTCCCTGTGTGTGTCATACTTTTCCTTCTTTATGCTCCCTGTGTGTGCAATACTCTGCCCTATGCTCCCTGTGTGTGCCATACTCTGCCTGCCCTATGTTCCCTGTGTGTGCCATACTCTGCCTGCCCTATGTTCCCTGTGTGTGCCATACTCTGTCTGCCCTATGCTCCCTGTGTGTGTCATTTTTTTCCTTCTTTATGCTCCCTGTGTGTGCAATACTCTGCCCTATGCTCCCTGTGTGTGCCATACTCTGCCTGCCCTATGTTCCCTGTGTGTGCCATATTCTGCTTGCCCTATGCTCCCTGTGTGTGCCATACTCTGTTTGCCCTATGATCCCTGTGTGTGCCATACTTTTCCTTCTTTATGCTCCCTGTGTGTGCAATACTCTGCCCTATGCTCCCTGTGTGTGCCATACTCTGCCTGCCCTATGTTCCCTGTGTGTGCCATACTCTGTCTGCCCTATGTTCCCTGTGTGTGCCATACTCTGTCTGCCCTATGTTCACTGTGTGTGCCATACTTTTCTTTCCCTATGCGCCCTGTGTGTGTACATACAGCTTGTTTATATAAACTATATTAGAGTTTCTGAAACAAACACACCAGTTTTACCAGTGCAGGGCAATACTTTCATGTTTTTGTGTTACTGTTCCTTTAATGAACTCTTTTTTTAATATATGAGTGATATCCCTGCAGTAAGCACTAAACATTTATTTTTGGTGTGTAACCACCATTAATGTGCATATGGTCAGGGGCGTAACTACAGAGGAAGCAGACCCTGCGGCTGCAGGGGGGCCCAGAAGGTATAGGGGTCCCTATGAGGCTCTAATTAATGAGCAATTTCAATATATGTTGGAAATAGGGTTGCCACCTTTTCTGGACAAAAATACTGGCCTTCCTATATATTTATCTTTTTTCCCTAGTAATAACATGGGATCAACCATCATTTATACCGGCCAGGCCAGTAAAATACCGGTCAGGTGGCAACCCTAATTGGAAACCAGATAGATTGGGGGCCCTAAAATGAATTTGCCGTGGGGCAGATTAACATCTAGTTATGCTACTGACCTTAACCCACTCACAGTTATTCAGTTTGTTGGATCTGCAGCTGCTGACATAAACCATACACCTAATAATGACTGCCTCCCCACCTACACATCACAGCACCAAACTAGGTGCCCACCTCCAGCACAGGGAGGCACTGAAGTCTATACATGTTTCATATTCCACATAACAGACCTGTGATTAAGTACAATGCTGTGTAGAGATACTCCCAGACAGGGGTGTAACTATAGTGGAAGCAGACCCTGCGGCTGCAATTTCAACATATATTGATTAAACATGACAACCTCTGGTTGAGGGCCCTTAAATGAATTTGCTGTGGGGCCCAGTAACATCTAGTTACACCACTGCATATGGTCTTAGAAGTTCTTGTAATAACATGGGTTTGGTTTAAAGTGGGTGTGGTATAAAAATGGGAGTGGTTAACACTGGCTTTCGCTATTGGTCCTCTAACACATAGGCCAGAAAAATTCTGGCCCTTGGTACCACTAAAGTTGAACAGCACATGAGGCCCTAACTCATGTACAAATTCAATAAATATTGGTAGCCTTGAGAGCCTTAAAAATTATTTGCAGTGGGGCACAGTAATATCTAGTTACACCATTGGCTCTACATCATGCTAAAAGTTAACTCAAAGGTGGTCAACCCCTTTAAGCTGTGAGACTCAGTTCTCATGAGAGACTTGGAATGTTGGGGGGGGCGTCAGGCACGTACCTCCTCTGTCGCCTACCCCCATGTCCGGTCCCCTCTCTCCCCGACTGTCGCTGCTTTCTCTTCGTCTATAGTGCTCCTGCACATGTGGACACTTCATTTTTGCGCATGCTCCATTTCGCCATTTTGGCCCGGCTCTGTTGACATTTGTCATTTATTTTATGCTAAATAGATTGTATTGTTATTTGTCAAGATAAATAGTAATTCCATTTTGATCTTGTCAGGTAGGGGCATTGTCCTTTTATATCTTGTACGGCTGCACCAAATCCACTAATTTGGTATTTGACCAGAATTTTTCATTAAGTATTTGGCTGAAATCCCAAAATCCAAAGCATCATTTGCATCAGTAGCTTACAGCGATAATGGATCAAAAGAACAACATGCTGCATGCACAAGAAAATAATTGTAATTCTCATATTTGTGTGACAAACAGTCATGGGATTTTAAGGATTCCGATCAGTTTGCGTCACATTGATACAGATCAGCTCGGATTCTCATTGGAGGATTTTTCTGCATTTTAATGCAGCCACTGACTGGAGATTCGGGAAAAAGTTTTGGAAAAGTTTTATTGTGCAATATTGCTTTAAAGGAGAAGTAAACCCCTACCCTACATAGACCCCTCTCCTCCCCCCAGCCTAGCTGCCCCTTTACTTACCCCTCGGTGTAGATTGATGGCATTGAAGTTCACGGCAGCCATCTTCTCCTTTTCGGTCTTCATTGGGAAATATGTTCCAAATCGGCGCATGCGCAGTTGGAGCAGTCTTCGGGTTTTTGTCAACTGCGCATGTGGCGAAAGTCACGAAAATTGCAGAAGCGCCAGAAGAAGACCCGATGAAGACCGAAAAAGAAGAAGATGGCTGCTGTGAACTACGATGCCGTGAATCTGCCCGGGGTAGCAGCTAGGCTGGGGGGGGAGGGAGGGGGTCTATGTAGGGTAGGGGGGTAGGGTTTTTTTAATAAGGGGTTTACTTCTACTTTAAGAATACAACCTTGATGTCGCTGGACTCCAGCTCCCAGCATGCCTCAACCTTTATTATAGATTAACGTATTCTGGGATTTATAGTCCAGTAAAAAGTTAAAGTTGGGTTGAGCAGAGTAGCAGGGTATACTGCCCCTTTAATAAGGACAATATAACACCAAAAAAGCACAGATGCTGTCAACAAATATTATTTTGCCTCATCACTAGTCACTATGAAACTATACACAATGTATTACACCTAAAACAATTATTTGGGGGCCCTTACGTATGAATATTCTTATTTTACACCAGAAAAGAGGCAGAGAAGTGGGACGTGATAACTTTATGCATCTTCAGGGGTTTCTATAAGATCGGAAATAAGTTCCACCTGCAGCAGAGGAAATGGGGCTTCACATTAAGGGCAGTGAAAATGTCATTGCGGGCTGAGGGAAATGCTGTTGGCAGAAACAACTGTACATATTTCATTCACCCAAGGGTTTATAGAATTACAGCCATTAGTCTAATTACAGAAAAATGCTGATGCAAAGAGAAATCTCACTGCCAGTTTTCTGGAGTGAGGAAGCCCCCCCACACCCTCGGGTGATTAACTGGAATAGCCTGTTCTAATGCTAATGCCAGACATAGCCAACTGTCAGTTTGTGGAAAAAAGAAGGGCAAGAATGAGCTCCTACGCTGGCATCAGCCTTCTTCCTTGTCTGCACTTGGAAAATCTCCACCTTTTCATCAAATGATGAATAAAAAAACAGTGTTTGGATTTTGCTTATTCTTCATCTTTTTTTTATACTGTACTTACTGTACCAACTGGTTTCTATGTTGCCAAGTAATCTGCATTAATTACTGATCAGCCTCAATTGTACACCCCCTGATTTTAGATTTAAAATGTTCCCTCATTTTACACAATTCTTTTGGTCCCACAATTATGTCCCACAAATAATGTAAAAACTTGAAATCACAGAGCACCGGCTGGTTAAAACATCCATTTATTTAGAAACATGGTTAAAATTAGACAGAGCATGGTAAGCCCAAAAAATCCATAGCTTTTACGCGTTTCGTGGTCAAGTGACCACGAAACGCGTAAAAGCTATGGATTTTTTGGGCTTACCATGCTCTGTCTAATTTTAACCATGTTTCTAAATAAATGGATGTTTTAACAAGCCGGTGCTCCGTGATTTCAAGTTTTGGCTAAGGATACACGCTTCGGGAGCGTTTCATCCACGTTGCAGCACAGCTTTTGTACATCGGCGGGTTTTGTGAGTGCTCCCTACTGCCCTCTTTTTCAGCTACCACAAATAATGTACTCGCTGATACATTAGATAGCTGTAAAGGAGAACCAAACCCTTAATAATAAAAACCCCTACCCTTACATAAAACCCCCCTGCTCACCCCCAGCCTAGGTGTAATCTTCCGTAATTGCCCCTAAGTCTTTACTTACCTCTCTTTGCAGATTCGGCACAGCGGAGCTCACAGGCGCCATCTTTTCTCTTTGGTCTTCATGAAGTAAGCGCTGTATCAGCGCATGCACAGTTGGAGCAATCTTTTGGTTTTAGACAACTGCACATGCACCGAAAGTGACAGAAATTGCCGAAGTGCTGGAAGAAGACATGAAGATTACCGAAGAGCCAGAAGATGGTGCCCATGAGCTCCACTGCACTGAATCTGCAAAGAGAGGTACCGTATATACTCGAGTATAAGCCGACCCGAGTATAAGCCGAGGTACCTAATTTTACCTACGACAACTGGGAAAACTTATTGACTCTAGTATAAGCCTAGACACAACTACAGCCCTGTCTCCCAACAGCGCACATTCTGCCAAAGCGACCCCCCAGCGATCAACCGGACTTCTTTGCAAAGCTGATGGTGACAGAGAATTGCCAAACGGATTACTATGTGCATTGTCCCACTGTCCCACTACCATGTGCAGAGCGTGCTGTTTGATATTGCCATCACTGTTAATCTTTTGTATAACCAACAGAGGGCGCTGTGTGATATTGCAGTCACTGTTATTCTTTCATATAACCAACAGAGGGCGCTGTGTGATATTGCATTCACTGTTAATATTTCATATAACCAACAGAGTGCACTGTGTGATATTGCAGTCACTGTTATTCTTCCATATAACCAACAGATGGTGCTGTGTGATATTGCAGTCACTGTTATTCTTTCATATAACCAACAGAGGGCGCACTGTTATTCTTTCATATAACCAACAGATGGAGCTGTGTGATATTGCAGTCACTGTTATTCTTTCATATAACCAACAGATGGCGCTGTGTGATAATGCAGTCACTGTTATTCTTTCATATAACCAACAGATGGCGCTGTGTGATATTGCAGTCACTGTTATTCTTTCATATAACCAACAGAGGGTGCTGTGTGATATTGCAGTCACTGTTATTCTTTCATATAACCAACAGAGGGCACACTGTTATTCTTTCATATAACCAACAGATGGCGCTGTGTGATATTGCAGTCACTGTTATTCTTTCATATAACCAACAGAGGGTGCTGTGTGATATTGCAGTCACTGTTATTCTTTCATATAACCAACAGAGGGTGCACTGTTATTCTTTCATACAACCAACAGATGGCATTGTGTGATATTGCAGTCTCTCCCCAAGTGAACTGTTGGTATAGGAATTATTAAAAGTGACTGCAATCTCAGCTACTCGGGTCCGGTACCGCTGACCCGAGTATAAGCCGAGGTAGACTTTTTCAGCACATTTTGGATGCTGAAAAACTCGGCTTATACTTGGGTATATACCGTAAGTAAAACTTAGGGGCAATTACCAAAGATTACACCTAATAAGGTTTAATAAGGGTTTGGTTCTCCTTTAAGAATGGGTTGGATGGCATATTAGCAAGTGAGGGAATACAGGGTTATGGGAGATAGCTCACAGTACAAGTTGATCCAGGGACTGGTCCGATTGTCATGTTGGAGTCAAGAATTAATTTTTTCCCCTCTGAGGCAAATTGGAGAGGCTTCAAATGTTTTTTTTTGCCTTCCTCTGGATCAACTGGCAGTTAGGCAGGTTATATATAGACTTAAACGGTTAAACTTGATGGACGTGTGTCTTTTTTCAACCTAACTTACTATGTTACTATCCCTTTCTCCATTTCCCCTCTTTGAAATGTGGAACAGTCATGGTATGGAAATACAAGGCAAATAGCTGGATGGAGCAGGAGGGCCCATTAACACCTGGACAATTCCCATATATCAGTGATCCCCAACCAGTGGCTTGTAAACTGTTACTCACCAACCCCTTGGATGTTGCTCCCAGTGGACTTAAAGCAGGTGCTTGTTTTTGAATTCTTGGCTTGAAGGCAAACTTAAGCTACATGAAAACTATAAGTACTGCCAAACAGAGCCAACTGTAGGCTCCCAGTCCACAGGAGATACTCATAGCCAATCACAGCCCTTATTTGGAATCCCCTGGAACTATTTTCATGCTTGTATTACTCAACTCTTTTTACATGTGAATGTGGCTCACGGGTAAAAAGAGGCTGTAGAAATTAGGGATGCACCGAATCCAGGATTCGGTTCGGGATTCGGCCAGGATTCGGCCTTTTTCAGCAGGATTCGGATAAATCCTTCTGCCCGGCCGAACCGAATCCTAATTTGCATATGCAAATTAGGGGCAGGGAGGGAAATTGCATGACTTTTTGTCAGAAAACAAGGAAGTAAAAATTTTTTTCCCCTTCCCACCCCTAATTTGCATATGCAAATTAGGGTTCGGATTCGGTATTCGGTCGAATCCTTCGTGAAGGATTCGGGGGTTCGGCCGAATCCAAAAAAGTGGATTTGGTGCATCCCTAGTAGAAATAATATCATAATGTTTCATTACGTTTTATTAAACATCACCAAGCGGGCCCTGCTCTGCGGGGCACATTTGGCAATGCCGTAAATAGTTCCTTTGTTAGTAAAGTGTATGGCTTTTCCATAAGTAAACATAAGGCAGCACATTAGCAGGGCAGCTACTAAGCTTTGTTTTTCCTTCTGTTTCACTGAAGTTGTATCAGTGACTGCGATTGGATGATCCCATGAGGCGGTTCAATTGGTCAGCATTATGTGTAAGAAACTGCATTATGGAATGTTTTTGAATAGAAAGTAGCTTTGAACATCTCAGTTTACTTTCAGGTGCGGTGATGTCATCTGTGTTGTCATGAAGAAAGTTGACCCCCACTTTGGGTGATAGAGGACAATTTACCTATTATACAAATACTATGGGTACTAATAATGTAAACAGCAGGCAGACCCACTCTGTATGTCCACAGGAACATGCATATGTTATGTAGCCCCTGGTGTGGAGGAAGATCCAGTTTCTGACCGGTCAGGAATGTTGGTATTATGTAAACAGTTTGGCCTGAGTTTATTTTCCCTGGGCTTGGAATGTATCAGAAGCTCTGTGACTTTCCAAATGATTTCCAGTTACATGGGAGAGGGGCTGGAGAGAGGTGAAGGGGTGAGGATGCAGCTGGGAGCGCGGGAGGTCAGTGCTAATCCTGCAAGTGAGACAGCAGAAGCCAGCGATGAGAACAGTTGCAGTCTGGGTTATTCTTGTTATTTATTAACATGTATTATTAAAGGAGACATTTTTTGTAAAAAATAAGAACGTACCAGTGCATTATACTCATTTAGATATAGAAGAATTGTGCTTAAAAAAGTAGTGTTTCAGTTTGATTTATCGAATATTTCTGCAAAACCCCTAATAATCCCTCCCTTCTCTTCCACTTCCTGCTCCCTGAATTCCCAGGCTGTGGAGGGGAGCCGACGGCTCTCAGCTCACTGCACTGTAGGACAGGAACCAATCAGCACCTAGCAGGACCTGATTGGGAACTGAAGCCTGTCTGTGCTTGTGTGACTGCAGGGCTGTGATTGGCTGTCCCCCTCCTACTGTGCCTCTGGCAGGGACCATTAGGACACTCCCACCCCTCATTTGAAACACAGACATGGACCAGAGAACATCTATAGGGAGCTATAGGGAGCTAAGATAATATTAATTTTTAGCACATGTAAAAGCAACACCATATATTACTTATAATTGCCTACAAAATTAAGTTTTTTTTTCATTTATCCTATATGTATCCTTTAATACAGTATCGGGATTGCTTTTTCTTTTAGGTACAGGGTACTCGATTACCAAGGTACCTTCCCTTGATTGCTTAATTTTTACACATGGGTAAGTGGACCCGCATCTGTTTTAGGTGCTGCTTTAAAATCACAGAGACTAAGCACGGCTCTTCACCCCACTAACATTTCTTTCTGATTGGCAGTGTTTTTGTTTACCAAGAGACAGGGACACATTTATGAGTAGTAATGTTTAACAACACTTTGTTGATCCAAATGTATCTGCCGGTATTACTGCTTCAGGGAGAGAATTCCACAGCTTTTAACAAGCTGAAAAAATATCCTTTATGCACCTCAAAAGGAGAACTAAAGCTTAATGAAAGTAGCTAGAAATATTGTACATTATGTGTTGTGCTTCTGTACCAGCCCAAGGCAACCACAGCTCTAAAGTAAAGATCTGTGTCTCCAAAGATGCCCCAGTAGCTCCACATTTTCTTTTCTGCTGATTCACTGCACATGCTCTGTGCTGCTGTCACTTACTGAGCTTAGGGACCCACCCTAATGGATCATTGCTGCTATTGACAAGCTGAAAGTGTAGGCTGATGCAATAAGTTCAGTATATGAAATATGCCATTTTTTTACCATATTCATTTTAAGGGTTTAGTTCTCTTAAAACCCAGTTAATCTTTCATGTGCTCTCTGGAATGCCAGATCTGTCTGCAACAAACTCACCGCTATACATGACCATTTCATTGCAAATTCCTTTAACCTACTCGCACTTACTGAAACCTGGCTTTCTCCTACTGACACTGCCTCACCTGCTGCCCTGTCCTATGGGGGCCTACACCTTACTCATACTCCCAGACCTTCTGACACTATCAGAAGGGACATTACACTACTCAACCCCCCTAGACTTCCACCACCCTCCCTCCACACTCCCCAGTCTCTCCTGTGCTCCTTCACCCCTGTCACTGATGAGGAAGTCTCAAAGCTTCTGGCCTCCTCTCAACTTACCACCTGCCCGCTTGATCCAATTCCCTCAAAACTTCTCCACAATACCAATCCTTGTCTAATCAAAGCCTTAACTCACCTATTTAATTTTTCGCTCTCAACTGGACTGTTTCCTTCTCAACTAAAACATGCTCTTGTCACCCCCATTCTGAAAAAACCCTCTCTTGATCCCTCCAATCTTGACAACCTCTGACCTATCTCTCTGCTACCTTTCATCTCTAAACTACTTGAGCGCCTAGTCTACAACCGACTTACCTCATTCCTCTCTGACAATAACGTGCTGGACCCCCTACAATCTGGTTTTAACCCACAACACTCCACGGAAACTGCCCTGACTCGACTAACTAATGACCTTTTAACCGCTAAAGCCAACAATCATTTCTCACTACTAATACTGCTTGATCTCTCAGCCGCATTTGACACTGTAGACCACCCTCTCCTCCTCCAGTCCCTCCAGTCGCTTGGCCTTCGTGACACAGCCCTGTCCTGGTTCTCTTCTTACATCACCAATCGTTCCTTCAGTGTCTCCTACAATGGAGTATCATCTTCTCCCCTACCTCTTTCTGTTGGAGTTCCTCAAGGCTCTGTCCTGGGACCATTACTATTCTCCCTCTATACTTCCTCCCTGCGTTTCATATCAACAGGATCATGTTGATGATTAAGTACCCTGTTGATACGAAACGCGTTAGGTTGTGTCCTAGTGCTCTCTAATAAATAAATACTTTTTAACTGAAAAGTCTGCTTTTTTTTAACTCAGACTGGTCAGACAATGACCAGCAGGTGACATTGTCATTCATTCATGTTAACAGTAAATATAACCTTTAATATCTTGGAATTAAAAATAAATAAATAATAAATGTAGTGCTTAGAATAGCACCCTTAACAATTTTACATTCACTTCTTTTCAAGGTTTACTTATCCTTTAAACACAGTTCTCCTGGTCCCCTAAGCTGGCTAAGTATCTATGGCAGCTTTGTTTTTCAAAACAAGATGGATGCCAAGCTCTCTATGATTTCTACTGGCATAAAAGGCTTTCTCCCCCCTTTTGTGCAAGTTCTTCTTTTGCCACTAATTAGTACATTTTGGGATTTCCACATTAGCTACTGGTAAATACTGCCATCTGGTGGGGGGAACAGTCTAGAACAAAGATCAGAACAAAAGAGCACTAAGGAAGCATAGAGCCCACGTGTAGGTGATAATGACAGTGGGTAAGTGGGGTCAGTAGGCTTTTATGAACATCCAGCTCATTAAGCAATTTTGGGGGACATAATAACCTATTTAATCCACTGGTATTACAAGTATCTAATAACACTTTCACCCCTCTAGCACGCGATGGACACATATTACCAAATAAAATATGAATGCTGACACTAGGCTCTACAATGTCATGTTCCTGCTGTTCATTCTGTTTCTTCCCTGAGTTACCATGGCAGGAAATGGCTGGAGAGATGGATCCGAAAAGACCTTCTGTACCTGGAAATGTAAGTACAATAATAGACAAACTAAGATCTCCATGTACATTAGGGACTTAGGGTAAGGCCACACGAGGAGATTCGGGGAGATTTTGTCGCCTGAGCGACAATCTCCCCGAACTGCAATGAAAAGTCGCCTGCACTAATGCACACGCGGCGATGCGTTTTCTATAGTCGCCTGAAGTTGCCTCACTGAGTACAGGCCAAGATGTGGTACTATGGGAAGGTATATATGGGGGAGGCAGGTAATGGATAGAAGAGAGCAAGGTGGCAGCATATGTACCTGGGAGGCAGATGTCTTAGAATAGAATCATGTGGAAGTGTATGTACAAGGCAGGTGATTAATAGAGGAAGAGAGAAAGAACAGGACAGGCAGGTGATTAATAGAGGAAGAGAGGAAGATGGCAGGGTATGTTCAGGGCAGGTGAAATAAATACATTTTAAAGTATTTAAAATATTGGTAATAGTTATGTGTTTGCTTTAGAAAGACGACTATAATTTATTTAAATAGGCTGCTGTGTAGCCAATGGAGTAGCCATTTCGGCTCAAAAAGGAGAAAAGGCACAGGTTACTTAGCAGATAACAGCTAAGCTCTGTACTAGAATACAATTGTATTCTGCAGAATGCATCTGTTATCTGCTATGTAACCTGAGGCTTGAATGGCTGCCCCCATGGCTACACAGCAGCTTATTTATATAAACTATAGTAGCGTTTCTGAAGCAAACACACCCGTTTTACCAGTGCATGGAAACATTAAATTATATTTTAATTACTTTAAAGCACTTTAATTTTTTGGTGTTACTTAGGGTTGCCATCTGTCCGGTTTTGACCTGTACAGCCCGGTATTTTGAGGGGCTGCCCGGGTCTATACTTCCTGCCTGTTTTTCCAAATAAGAAAAACTGGGCGGGATTCCCTTGATTTACACAGCGATCGGCCAATCGCTGATTGCTGCATCATAGCCCCGCCCACTGACGTCACGGGTCTGCCCGCTGACGTCATATCCCCGCCCACTGATGACACGGGTCCGCCCCCCGCCCGGTCTCAGCCAGACATAAAGGTGGTGTTTCCCAATTAGAACCACCTGGGTCCCTCTACCTCCTGGTCCCCCCAGTAGTTGTAGGGTTTGCTTTGCTTCTTTAGATTAAAGAACATCTGATGCCAATGATATCACTTCAGCACTGCTGTTAGTAATAGTATGGGATCTATTATCCAGAAAGCTCCCAAGTAAGTCACTATCATTCACCTTAAAGTCAGGGGTGATTCTGACCAAGGCATCCTGATACTGGCACAGCAATGCTGCCCATCCTTTCCCACTTCTCTTACCTATGTCACGTCATCACTAGAAGAGCCAACATTCCTGTTTATTATCTGGAAATTTGGCTCTAAAAGTTACCATGAGCCACCTGGTCTATTTAAACCAGATATGCTGCCTTGTTAGTAACCCACATTGAGCCTATACAAGTGGAAAATAAGCCAAATAAAAGCTCTGCATCAATTTTCTACCAACATCCCTTGAACAGGAAAACTGAAGCTGGAGACGACTCCTGCACTTCCAGTGAATAGACACCGGGGGGCAGAGGACACTAGCCGTGAATAATAAAATAGTTTTATACTAGTAAAAGTATAGGATCTGTCATCTGGAAACCCATTATCCAGAAACTCCGAATTACGGAAAGGCCATCTCCATTTTATCCAAATAATCCAATTTTTTAAAAACGATTTCCTTTTTCTCGGTAATAATAAAAAAAGTACCTTGTACTTGATCCCAACTAAGATATAATTCATCTTTATTGGAAGGAAAACCAGCCTATTGGATTAATTTAATGTTTACATGATGTTCTAGTAGACTTAAGGTATGAAGATCCAAATTATGGAAAGATCTGGGAAAACCCCAGTTCCCGAGAATTCTGGATAACAGGTCCCATACCTGTAGTAGTGAAAAAGGTAACTGGATTGTAGGAAGAATTCACGGCTAGAATAGCCAGCCAGAAGGGCTGCACAGGTTACACAGAATTTAAATGGCACCAGTTTAAAAAAGAGTGAAGCCCAGGAACCTTTACTAAAAAAAGTCTCTGATGTTCTGGTAATGTTGCCCTGTCCAGTACAAATGTTGCTTGATGGCAATGTTATTTATAGGGAAAAACCATAAAATTATAGGAACGCCAGTATTTTTTTCCAGAAAAGGTGGTAACTCTACCCATGACAGATAACAGGCACCATTCAGTCTCAAATCAGAATTCCGCTCATCAGTCAGATGAAGAAAGTTGTGCGTCAGATTGTCATGCCCCCTGTAGTGAGCAGAGTCATAAGCAACTACACTTGGAAATCCCTATGTAACTCGGGCATAGTAATCCCCCCTCTCAAATCACAATAAATAGGTCCATTGTGGATTGAGGCTGGCCAGACCTGTACGGAAGCAGCTTGTCTTCAGGGCTCTGATTGTGGGAACAATCCTTATATTCATACGCTATTTCCTCAGGTGGGTCGGTGCCCCAGCTCACATGCCGACTGCCATTTTATGTCTCACTGGGCAGGTAAAACACACTGGCACAGGGACACTGACGAAGAAACATGAGAAACCTCTGCATTTTAATTGGATGTTGAGGCTGCACAAATATTTAAAGGTCACTTTGGCTTAAAGAGGAAATCAACCTATTTTTATTGCTATGGATTGCAGGGGATAAGAGTTCCTAACCTGTACTTGCTGCTGCTTCCTTGTGTTTGACCCAGCCTGACTTTGGACCCTGTCTACTGCCTGCCATGATCTCTTGGCTCTGCCCCTGTCTTATAGTCATATATTATATATATATATATATATATATATATATATATATATATATATATATATATATATATATATATATATATCCCTGATTAAGATTGACTGAGCCATGCAGGGTCTGGTTAGATGTAATCCCCAGTCTATGCAGGTAGGGGGCGTATGAGAAAGCAAACCCACAAAGCGATCCGACAAGGGGCATTTAGTTCTGGGTGCTCAGCTAAGCACTCCTAGCTAGCCATACAGTAAATGAAAAGGGAAATCTTCCAAACAGCAGTGAAGAGGTTAACTGAAAATACTGTTGTGAATAGTATGTAGAGCGTCACACAAACATAAAGCAAAAAGGGTTAAATGACCTATTCTGCTCCATGCAGTCCCCATGGATAAATCCAGCATCAGGCAGACCTGGGAATCAGTAAGTTAAGCAGCAGCAGGAGGATGTTCATTAATACAATTTTCTTTTTCCTCTCTCTCTCCATTTACGTCACCTCCCCAGACCTCTCCCACACTTGCCCCCTATCTCAGATTCCCAAATTTCTACCTCTTGCTCTCTTCACTCCTCCTCTCCTATGCCCCCCCCCCCCCCCCCCCCCCCCGGGGCTGGGAACTCTTCCCCAGGAACCACAGGCCCGTGGGAAGTAAACAGTTACCACTCACCCATGTTATACACAGAGGCCAAAAAGAAGGGGAAGAAAAAGCAACAAATCTTAATTGTGACGTTCCTCAGACAGTCAAATGGCTCATATGACAAAATATTACATGTATTCCCAAGGCTTGGGTGCTAACCAATACGCACATTATCCAGAACCCATCAGCTCTCTGGATAAGCAGCAGATTATCCAGTACAAGAGTTTGTGCCATCCCTGCCTCAAAATCCTCAATAATAGTTCACTTTTAGATTATAAATGGCCTATTCTGAGTACCTTTTCAGCTGGTCATTATTTATTTGTTTAATATTAAGCATTTCAATCAAACATGCTGTCTGGTTGTCAGGGTCAGCGACCCCAGCAACCAAATAAAACAAACAAAAAAATGACTGTGAAAGTTCAACTTGATTATTTTTATTTTCAATGGCTTCTCATTTTTTTTCTCCTCCTCTCCCCCAGACCTTCCATTCTGCCTTCCTAACGGATAACTTTTTTGCTGGGGTATTTAAACCCAACCAACCAGTTAGTACCGGTACCTGAAATCTGAGGCTGGACATTTGTGGAAAGATATTTTAAAGTAGAGATGCTCTTAATCCAGGATTCAGCAAAATCCAAGCTTTCTTCAGATGGATTCATCTGAATCCAAATGAACGGTTGAACTGAATCCAAACCCTAAACATTGAGTGGTTTTTGGTCACACATTTAAAAACTTTGCAGGTTTTGCCCCCCCCCCATTCTGGGAGCTAATTGGCAAATGCAAATAAGAGTTCAGTTCAAGATTCAGTGCATCCCTCTTTGAAAAATCTAAAAAAAAAAAAAAAAAAGACCAATTGCAAACTATTTTAAAATACTATTGTCTACATTATTTTAAAGTTACCCAATGGATTGGAGTACCAGCACCATTAGGCACTTCATAGAGTGGCATTTTATCCATATTGTGCATGATGTGAAATAGATGGATATTTTATGGATATGGATTTTATTTATAAGGACCTAGAAAAGAAGCGTGCTCACCTTAGTACTCATAAAGCACTTCTTTTCCTCTGACTGTGGGGTTGCCACCTACCTGGTATTTCACCGGCCTAGCTCGTAAAATACCAGCCAAGGCCGGGGCCGGTATTACAAATTTATAAATTTGTAATCCCTATTGTTCTGCGCCTGGCCCGACTCAGATCCGCCCCTCTCAGCTCTAGGGTTGCCACCAGGCCGGTATTTTACCAGCCTGGCTGGTAAAAATGATAGTTGATCCCAATGTTATTAATAGGGAAAAAAATATAAATATATAGGAAGGCCAGTATTATTTTCCAGAAAAGGTGGCAACCCCATCTCAGCTCCCCAGTGGCGATCCTGGCCGCTCCACCACCTGCATTCACCTTTTTGTGCAGGAGGGGGTCCGGGGGGGTGGGTCGGTAGGGTTGCCATCTATCCGGTTTTGATACAGACAGTCCGGTAATTTTTTGACTGCCTGGTCAAAACTTTCTGCCCGGTTTTCCAAATTAGGAAAACCAGGCAGTATTCCCCATGAATGACACGGCAATCGGGCAATCACTGCATCACAGACCACCCCTGCCGCGTCACAGCCCCGCCCCTTGCAGGTCTCCACTGGCAGAAAAGGCGACAACCCTAGGGGTTGACGAGGGTGACAGAGAGGGCCAGAGGGCTAGGATCTCTCTCTAGAAGAGCCGAATTTCCATTTTGAAAAACTGAATTTCGGCCTTCTAGTGGAGTTACAGACCAGAGAGGCTCTCTACATAGTAGTGTACCCCACAACACGGCCAGAGAGAAGCAGACATATGCCAAGTGTGCCCTTGACCTTAAAGTTACCAGTAGGGTTGCCACCCGGCCGTTATTTTACCGGCCTAGCCGGTAAAACACCTGCCAAGGCCGGGGCCGGTATTACAAATTTACCAGCAATGTAGCTGCTGGTAAATTTGTAATACTCCTAAAAAGTCCTCGGCCTGCCCCCAACCCACTCAAAATGTACCTTTTTTGCTGCCTTTTGGCCAATGGTGTACTGGCCCCGCCCATTTACATCACAACCCACCCCTTTCTATGTCATGACCCACCCCCTTTTTACGCCACGGCCAGTCCCTTTGTTCCCATCCCCACCACCAGCCGGTGAAAATTTTATTAAAAGGTGACAACCCTAGTTAGCACAGTCTGCTTTATGCTGTCCCTTGGGTTGCCACCTTTTCTGGAAAAAAAATACCGGCCTTTCTATCTATTTATGTTTTTTTCCTGTTAATAACATTGGGATCAACCATCATTTTTGCCAACCAGGCCGGTATAATACTGGCCAGGTGGCAACCTTAGCTGTCCCCGGTATCCAGCAGCACATTGTTGTCTGAGGCAAGGTTATTGCTTTACCTCATGGCAGGAGTGTCTCTGCTCATTGTACCCTCTAAAGCATTTGTGCAAAATGGATGCTTGACATACGATTCCCAGGACAATGGCCTTTATTATCCCCAACATGCAATGTAAACAAATGTAGAAACAAAACGGCCACCGCTTGGCTTTCGTAACCATGGCGACAGATATGCAGTAGTGGGTTAGAGAAAGGAATTTTCTATTTATGTTATGGCTGTTGTATAAATAAAGCTGGGAAAGTCTACATAAAACCACTGAGGTTAATTGGGCTCGTGTTTGGTACAGAGGCCTTGTCTACAGCACATGATCTTCTTCCAATGACCCCTTTGGTCGGCCGGGGAACTCTCTCACACATCTCTCCTGTCAAACACTGCTCGGCAGAGATTTATCTCTGGAAATATCTGAAGTATAGTAAAGCAGGGGGGAGAGCGTGAGAGACAAGGGGCTGGGGGACAGGAAGAGGATTTGCATTTGTGTGAAAGAGGCAAAAAAGGAAAGCGTGAGAGATGGGGGACGTGAAAAAATAAAAAAGGGGAAGAAAAAGGGACGGGAGGTCATTATATTGAGCAGCAGCTTGGTCTCTGCAGGATGAATGTGGGGGTGAATGGGAGAACACATACGGCATATGGTCCTGCAAGCTTCTTATTGATTAGACTCTCCCACTGTAGCTGAACTACAACTCCCAAGCATCTCTAAGGGTGACCATATACTTACCAATAATATTGTACAAAAAAAAAATCGTACTATATTTGGTGAGTGTATAGCTGGCCTCAGACGCAAAGATTGGATCGTACTAATCTCTGTTACGTACGATTTTCAGGCCGTGTGTGGAGTGTACCGAAATTTTTCGTGCCATGGCGATCGGACAGGTTAGAAAATTTCTGTCAGCTACTGATAATATCTCTGCGTATATTGCCGATCTGACATCCCGATATCAGTGGGATCACCAGCTTTTGTCAGATATAACTTTCGTATGATTGCTGTCTGGGGCAGAACATCCTCTGATCTGTTCTTTTACTACTTTATTTGATCTGAATGGTTAGTGGCAGGTCGGGAGATGGCACTAAACGATCGTTCGTCCGATATGAAGGTAAATCTGAAAGACTATGGGCAGCTTATGGCAGGAGATGAGCCGACCGATATCGGCAGAAGCCTTGGATATCGGTCGACTAGTTGATTGACCCAGGCGGAAAATTTTGATTGGGGGCATTTTGAAGGCACCTGAACATCGCCAAGATCAGTGCTGAATTGTCAGATACAGATAGAATTCTATTGTTTCTACCTGTATATCTGATGATTCAGCTTTACATGTGTGTGTTGAAACAAACGATCTTTCTTGGAAAGATCTTAATTGTTACGTCTATGACCATCTTAAAGGAGTACCAAAGCTTAACTAAAGGTGGCCATACACGGATAGATCCGCTCGTTTGGCGATGTCGCCAAACGAGCGGATCTCCCTCCGATATGCCCACCTTCAAGGTGGGCAATATCGGGCAGATCCGATCGTGGGCCCTAGGGCCCAACGATCGGATCCTATTTCTCACAAACGGGCGGTCGGATCGCGGGACCGCATCAACGAACAGATGCGGCCGCGATCCGACGGGATTTTTAACCCCATCCGATCGAGATCTGGCCGACTTTCGGCCAGATCTCGATCGGGGAAGCCCGTCGGGGGCCCCCATACACGGGCCAATAAGCTGCCGACACGGTCTGTCGGCAGCTTTTATCGGCCCGTGTATGGCCACCTTAAAGAAGTAGCTAGAAATGTCGTACATTATGTTTTGTGTTAGTAATCAATACAGATAATTACTACATGGCAGCACAGAAACCAGTGCAACTAGCATCAGAATGTAATATATCACCCAATAGTATCAGCTTATATTACAGACAAGCTCATTTTCTGCTGGATAATTCGTGACGAGCCCTAAGCTTAGCTTCTCAACAGCTGCTCAGAGCCCCCTGAGCATGTGAGTGTCACAGACACTTTCCAAGATGGTGACCCCCTGTGACAAGTTTGAAGTCCTGGATCATTGCTGATATTGACAAGCTGAAACTTTAGGCTGGTGCAATAAGTTCAGTATATAAAATATGCCATTTTTAGCCCTATTCATTGTTAGGGGTTAGTTTTCCTTTAAGACTGAGTCCATTGCACCCTTGCACTTGTGTGTGCACTTTTGTGTGACACAGGCACTTGGATGATGAAGCAAGCTCGAGCTTCAATAAAAAAAATAATGGGTATGGTTTTGGTTTTAGCAGAGAGAAGGAAATCAACTGTTCGACTGACCTGTCCTTCCATAAGCCGCATATGTCTACAGCAATTCTAATCAGGCCTGGACTGGCAAGCTGTGGGTTTTGGCAAATGCCAGAGGGGCTGCTGTATGGTTCCATAGAAAGTTACCATATAGTGGGCTGGTAGGGGGCTGTTTGAGCCTCTGTGTACTTGGAATGGCAGGGCCTATTTTGACTCCCAGTCCAGGCCTGATTCTAATACACTGCTTTATAATGGATAGTCCATGCAGCACATAGAAAACAATCAATCAGCTCCAAGTTGAGTGTAGCACAGTAGCAACACTGCCTTATATGAACATGTCTTTTCTTTTCTGCCACTGCCGTCCTATAAGAAAGAATGGGAAACCCACAGCATGCATTGGAACTGTCACGTGGGCATCACTCATTTGTTTTAATATACTCAAACAATGCCCGTCTGCCCCTGCTCCTACCATAGGAAGCCTGTTTAACCCTGACATGAGTGAAAGCAGCTGCAGCCAGGGAAGAGAGTTCTGACCTGAGTGGGTCATGGATATCAAAATGCCTCTTGTGCATAAGCAACAGAAAAGCAAAAACACCACAGTAGAGTTAATACTGCATGTCTATTTTTGATAAGGGGTATATATATATATATATATATATATATATATATATATATATATATATATATATATATATATATATATATATATCATTCCTAAACATTCTGTTGTCAATAAGGGAGGTGCTGCCATACCTGGACTCTTCCTGTTACTATATATATATATATATATATATATATATATATATATGTTACTATATATATATATATATATATATATATATATATATATATATAGTAACAGGAAGAGTCCAGGAATGGCAGCACCTCCCTTATTGACAGCAGAAGGTTTAGGAACGATGTGTGGCACCGCCCGTGCTCTAAATACCGATGACAGCATAGCCCCTATGCGTTTGGCTGGGCCCGCTCTGTATTTTTAGATGACAGGTAGCTCAGTGGTTCCTTTGTGCTGAGCAATGGCTCTCCCCTTCCCAGCGCACAAACCAGTTGATGTGTCAGAAAAGTGACACGCGTGCGGCACCTGCTGTCCCCGGCGCACAAAACAGGTCCGGCCAGTCCCACAAATGTAACCCAGACAATTGGCAAGAAGCAGCATGCACCTGAAAGGCTGTGGCGGGTTACATTTACTTATTACCCAATAATTCCTCAGGGCGTTGGCCGACGAAGGTCTCCTCGCAGTGAACCCAGCATGACAAGCAATGGTTTAAATGTGATATTCACATAGAAACAAGTCCGGACTGAGAAATAAAATAGGCCCTGCCATTGAAGGTACACAGAGGCCCAAACAGCCCCACCAGCCCACTAAATACTGACTTTCTATGGCACCTTATAGCAGCCCCTCTGGCATTTGCCAGAACCCACAGATTTTCAGTCCGGGCCTGCATAGAAATACAATATGTTATAGAGTACAGTCATACACAGAAGGTTAAAGAGATACTGACATCAGAAAATAACTTTTTTTATTATCTATCATAACATTGTCTTTGCATGCTATTTATAATTTTGTGATAAAAGTATTTGCCTGATGCTTTTACATTACCTTTCTTACCACCCTGTTCCTCTATGAGGGGGCTGCCATATTTGTGCAGCAGGCGTCCGTTAGCATTAGAAACTCTATATGAAGGGACAGTCAGGTTGGTAAAACAGTCAGGTTTAGGAATTTCAAGCGACAATTACTTACAAAAGCAGAAGCATCAGTGAAAAGCGATCAACATGACCTATAGATAAATTTTAGGGGGTTATTTACTAAACTCCAAATGCAAAAATCACGAAAAAATCTTGATTGTTTTTTTATAAAATCAGAATTTTTAAAATTCACAAACTTTTCGGAATTTATTAAACCCTGAGGATGGAAAAGTCTGAATCTAAAAATCCGTCATCTCAGGTTGCATATAAGTCAAAGAGAGAAGTCCCAGTGATTTTTTGATGTGCGATGGGTTTCGTGCAATACCCCGAATTTTTCAGAGTTTTCAGGTGAAAACTTTTTCCTGCAAAGCAAATTTTTGGGAAAATGTAATAATAAATAAGCGTAAAAAACCAGAGCAGATTTGATCGGAGTTTGAAAATATTGAGATAAATTCAGACTTTGATAAATAACCCCCTTAATGTAGATTAATATTTTGAAAATACATTTTTTAGTGTCAGTATCACTTTAAGGTCAGTAGCTCATGCTGCTACTGTGGGAGATTAGTCACCCAGCGTCAAATTGTCTCTTCTTCGGGCGACTAATCTCCCCTAAATGCCTTCCCGCCGCCACTATGACGCTTCATTTTCCGAAGTTGCCTGAAGTTACTTCACGAGGAAACTTCGGGTGACTTCAGAAAGCCGAAGCAATGCGAGTGTCATCCCACCAGCGATTTTCATTCTAGCCGGTGGGAAAGCATTTAGGGGAGATCAGTTGCCCAAAGAAATACTTTTATTGGGGAAGTGAATATCACAATATCACTGAGGTGATATTGTGATATTCACTACACCAATAAAAGGATTATTTGCAGTCTAAGACTAGTGCCGTGGATTTGTCCTGCACTTCAGCCTTTCCTTTGAACATATTCAATTGGGGTATTAACACAGGATACCCTGCGGGATAACCAGCAAAGGAACCTCTATTGGCGAGCTGCAATTTATCTTATATATAATTTGGAACTACACAGAATTCACTCGTCTCCTTGTCTGACCTGACAGCCCAATGGGCATTTTATTACCCAGTTTGACTACACACAGCAGTAGCTGAAATGGGCCCTGATCTGTGCTGAGACGAGAAACAGCCTTCTACATACTATTTACACCACAGCTGGACCACTGCTATTTAGACAACCAAGGGAATGGCCAAGGCAAGTATTTGACTAATGTTGAATATAAGCAATGTCACTCCATGCCTGTCTCCCCTGCTGCTGGCAGCTCCAGTGTTCTTGCGTGGTGTAGCTGTGTGCCTTACCACTAAAGGGAAACCTCCCGGTAAGCTCTCTAATAACACCCGATGTCCTGCAACTAAACTTGTAAATAAATTATAATTCACAAATCGCCCCCATAGTATCCACAGCTTTAGCATCTCGTTCTCCTGGTAGTCCCGAGCCTCTCCCATGCTCACACCTACTTTTATGGGCTAAATACCATAAACAGCATCATTTAAGCCTTGAAAAAGCAGAAATGAGGCTTTTAGGAGAGCAATAAAACTATCTGCACTCCTCCACCCAATCATCAAAGTACCAGCCAGCCTGACACACTGGCATCTAGCTTTTAGGGGCATCTAGCTTTAGCACCCCAGACTTTTGCATATATAGAACTCAAATCATCTGGCAGATCTGCAGCTTATCTGTACACCGAAAGTGGTACATGTGCAGCATCTGGCGCGCCAAAGGTTGATTATCTGTAGCCAGGTCCGGACTGAGAATTAAAATAGGCCCTGGCATTTCAGGTACACAGAGGCCCAATCAGCCCACATAGAGGCCCAAACAGCCCCCACCAGCCCACTAAATACTGACTTTCTATGGCACCTTATAGCAGCCCCTCTGGCATTTGCCAGAACCCACAGATTGCCAGTCCGGGCCTGTCTGTAGCACAGAGGTAAGTAAGTCCTTTTTCCATTAATCCCCCTAGACCAGCACTTATTAGACCTTCTTCCCTGGTTCAAGTTCCCCTTGGATGTCCAGCCTTTGTTCATATATATAATGTATATTCCTGGATTGGCATACCAGGGAGTTAAATGGGCAATACTTACCTGTATTCACCGTACCAAAATGTATTCTGCCTATTCTTTTATTAAGATAATCCATTCTTAATTTTTTCATGATATAATACAAATGGAGCATTGTTTTTATTTTACTCTTACTGATTCCCCTTCCCACCCCCTGGAATTAGGAAAGTGGTTGCAGTGGCTCAATTACCAGGGGGGGGGGGCACACCTTGTGAATTTAGAAGGCCCAGGGGGTGGAGGTGGTAGGGCTTTTGAGTGCGCAAATGGGGGGGCTGCCATGAGTCACAGGCAAGGGGTGCTGGGGGCCTGGAGCCAGTAACTTATCCCCCAAAAGTGGAAAAACTGTTCTGTGTGTCATTGCCCTCACAATGACTACTACAAATTGCTACTTTGCTCCACTGTTTTATCTGCACTTCCTGATTGAAACAAATTATATATATAAAAAATATGGCTTGTTTTGGCCACTTTTGGTCTCGTGTTTAAGGTAGGTAAAGTTTTATTGAGTGTTGCTTGGGTACAACACTGCAGCACGTGTTGGTGCTATATCCCTACAAATAATAACATTTTCTGTATCTGCTAAAACCTGACCCTGGCGCTGTTGAAATGAACATCTGCTAATCATCTGGTCTAAATAACTAACCCTGCATTGGTTTGGGAGGGGTCTGTCTTAATCCACAGGGGGGGCGGGTTTAACCCTTGCACCTCCAGACAGGACCCCACTTATAACAATGACCTAGAATCCTATATATAACATTCCTTTGCAGACGTTGGATAATCCTCTTTTGCAAGCATCAATCTTAGTATTGTTATATATGTGCTACTGCTAACCTAGGGGGCCCACTTCAGCTCTGTTTCACCCCATTATCATTAGTCTGTGCCCCACTAATAAGAGTGCTGAGATGTAGTTTAGGTAGTAAGTACCCTGGGTATGCAGGAATGTGACAGATAGAGCCCTGAAAGGGTTTGCACTGCTGGATAAGCCAATGTCTTTGTGAGTGTAGGTATGGGGTCAGTGTGAATTGTGAAAGGTGTAAGGGGGAGAGGTGTGTGTGTAGCTGAGGGGGGTTAGAGCAAACCAATCGCTGCTTAGCAATCACTGAAGGGAAGCTTAGACCTGCCCCTCTCCTGGTGACGCCTTCAATGCCCCAGGCACACATAGCTCAGGAGCAGCTAAACTATCACTTTTTCATTCCAGAGAGAGAGGGAGCGAGACACAGAGAGAAGGAAAAGCTGGATTTAGGGAAAGGAGAGGGGAAAAGATGGGGGATCTGCCAGAGGGATATTAGAAACACAGAGAGAAGGAAAAAGATATTAGTGAGTTGGGTAAGAGAAGGACAGAAAAGGGGATTGATATACTAAGGGGTAATAAAAAAAGGAAGGAAACATATAGAAAGGAAGAAGAGAAAACCTCTTAGGAAAGGTGGCAGACAACAGAGCCGTGATAAGGAGACATTCCCATCATTTGAATACAATTTGTCTGCTGGAACTTCTACACAGAGCCAACACATAAGGTAAGAGCAGTGTTTTATTTATTTACTACTCCAGTGCACACTTCTACTCACAGGTCCCCACATCTGTCAGACCCGCTGCTCTATAGAGCACAGAACAACTCCACTTTGCTCCATTGTACAGTGCAGCCAACTCTTAATCACATCCACACACACTCAAGCAAAGCTTAAAAGAACTCCCGCACCCTCTGTCAGCCTTTAAGGCACCCAGGAATTATTTGGCTACTCTTGTTTCACGCCATTATATAATAATATAATAACTGTCCAGAAACAGCAATGTAGTTGGGGCATCTAAACTTTGTGGCAGAGCTAGAACTCCAAGCATCCCCCAATAGAGCTTGGCTGTCGCAGGATGCTGGGAGTTGTAGTACAACAAGCAGTTGCTGTTGGGACATCCCAATAACAGAAGTAATGAAGTGGTGGAGGGAAAAAAATGTTGGGTCTGTGAGTGTAGAAGGAAAACAATGGGGTTTTAACGACAGAGCAACAATCGCTTAGAGAGGTTGTGTAGTCGCACACAGGCAAAAGTTTGGCACAACTGTAACCAAGAAGAGAGAACCAGATGTGGTATTGTTGGTATCACTGGCCTTAGAGTGTAAGCCTCTGAGGCTGGGGTCCCCTCTAATAGAGTGTTCTATTGTACAAAAGTCTAATGTAGAGCAGAGTGTTTTGTCGCACAGAAGCTGAGAAAGTCACAGGAGCACACACAGACCCACTGTCTGTTACACACACACACACATACTGTACAAAGCTGGCACAGAACTAATGAGGCTGCACAGTCTGAGCGCTGCAATCAATCCCTTGTGCACACAGAGCTGCCGCCGCTTCCCATTCTGTTTGATCTCATGACACTGTGAAGTTATTATTATGCTCAGATGAGATCTCTTGCAGCTGGCAGCCACAGGGTCTGACATGTAGTCTAAAGGGGGCAGAGAGTCACTGTGAGGTTCATCCGCTCCCTTCATCTTCAGTCTTGTTCCCAAACCCAGCACCCATCAGTCATCCTCCCCCATTCCCCAGAGCTGACTCTTTCTTCATCCCCCCTCTTATCTTTTACCCCTCCGACCAGCACCCCCTACACCCTCTACAAGAAGCCAATGACCCACCGAGCATTTGCCTCTTCACCATATTAGTGCAAAGCAGATCTCCTATACAGCACAATTCTGCAACTAGGAGAGCTGTCTGTAGAGGGGTGACCATGTGCAACAGCAGATATTCCACTGTTCTGGGGTAAGCAGTGCTAGAGATACTGTGTATAGTAACGCAAGATGCTGTTGGAGAAGGGACTGTAAGTTTGGAGTGTATAATAAGGTAAGATGGTGCCAGGGCAAAGTTTTTGCCTGATTGGCACCCCTCCCATAGCTTTTGATCTTTCTCCCCAATTACTTTCCCTGTCTCTTTCTCCCATTATGTATTGCACAACCCAACACTTTTCTGCTCCCAACCACAACTCTCACTGTATCTTGTACTCATAGAACATAATTCCCATTGTTCTCACACTGGGAGGAACTGCAAACCCCAAGGCCATGCTTGGCCCGAGATGCTGGGACTTTCTGTGGTTTAAATAGATGTACCAGAGGTCAATGTTAATAGAATCTCCCAACTGAAGGCTTTGGCCAATATATATATATATATATATATATATATATATATATATATATATATATATATATATATATATATATATTTTTTTTTTTTTTTTTTTTTTTTTTGATCCAGGGACTAATCCGATTAGTCAGGAAGGAATTTTTCTCCCCAAATTGGAGAGACTTCAAATCGGGGTCCTTGCCTTCCTCTGGATTAACTAGCAGTTAGGCAGGCTACAATAGAGTTAAAAGGATGAACTTGATGGACGTGTGTCTTTTTTCAACCTAACTTACTATGTTATATTTAAGATGGGTATCAGTCAGGACCTCATTAACGCCAGTACAACTGGTTGTGCTACTGATCACTTCAAATCTGACAAAAGTCTGCAAATGGGACTTACATGCTACACTCCATAGGCCAGGGCAGAGATCAATATAAAATGCACAGTATATGTGTCCTGTAACAGATACATCCTATCTTCTGTTGAATTTACTGGATTTCCAGTTCTAGCAGTGACACCTTTTGTTTTAGGGCCCATAAACCCAAAAGTATATATTTTTTTTTTTTAGAAAATGACTTCATCCCACAAGTTTAGCATGAAATACAGAGAAATGGAACCAAATATACTCAACTGGGTATTTTACTTTCTATATAATTAGATGCTGCGAGGGTGGTTCTATAGTGACAGGGTTTAATTACTACAACTACAAGCGCGCCTTTGAAAACCCAGAATTTAAGCCTGTGTGTTTTCTAAATACAATTTTGTGGTCAGAGCAATGTTCTCGAGGAAATGACATCATGAAATGCCATTTTTGTATGGGAAATGAAAAGTTATTTCTGGAACCTATAAATACATATATATATGTAAAGCTCACGTACATACTATAACCTCACTTTAATTAAAAGGATCAGTTGCACATGAAAAGCCCAGCTTCATTTTTGCCACACACCCATAAATTAGCAGACATCAACCAAACACAATTAGATTTTGGCATTACTGAATTAAGCACAAGCCAATCATATTTTGATATCCATGCCTGAATAAAGTACAATCCAATCAGATTGTGATATCTATTCCTGAATAAAGCACAAGCCAATCAAATGTTGATATATATCCCTGAATAAAGCACAAGCAATCATATTGTGATATCTATTCCTGAATAAAGCACAAGCAATCATATTGTGATATCTATTCCTGAATAAAGCACAATCCAATCAGATTTTGATATCTATCACTGAATAAAGCACAATCCAGACAGATGTTCATATCTATCCCTGAATAAAGCGCACACCAATCAGATTTTGATATCTACCCCTGAATAAAGCACATGCCAATCATGTTTTGATATTCATCTCTCAATACACCACAAGCCTTCCAAAATACTTTTCAGTGACCTTCTTCCTATGTTGATATTATTTATTAATTATGACTCCAGGGGGCCTTCAACACTACTGACCCTTCTACTATACGGTCCTCCCCTCCAGCAGCTGGATCTTCTTCCTCCATAGCCATGTTTCCTAATCCTGGGAACCCTGATGTTGTAAAACTACAACTCCCCGCATGGCTGCTCTGATGCTTGATTATATGTTTAAGGATGCTGGGAATAGTAGTCCAACAACATCTGGATGGCGGAGTTTATGAAACAGTGCTCCTGCATGAAGGCCAGACCCACATGTACCTTGAGAGTGACCCATCCCTAAATACAAGGCACAGGCTGCATTGTGTAGCTGAGCAGAAAACTCCCTATGCAAGTTGTCCCCACTGAGTCCATCTCTCCCTGTGGCTTAAGAAGTGGTTCCAATGACAGAAGGACAGTCAGGCTGAGGGGAGCATGAATTGCAGACTAAAGGAACAGTAACACCAACAAATAAAAGTTTTTAAAACAATGAAAATATCATGTAGTGTTGCCCTGCACTGGTAAAACTGATCAGTTTGCTTCAGAAACACTACTATAGTTCATATAAATAAGCTGCTGTGTAGCAATGGCGGAAAATGAAAAAAGTCTATATGTCCCAGGTTAAATAGTGAATAACCGATAACACCATTATGTTCTACAGAGCTTATCTGCTGAGCCTTTTCTCCTTTGAATGGCTGCCCCCATTGCTACACAGCATCTTATTTATATAAACTATAGTAGTGTTTCTGAAGCAAACACATCAGTTTTACCAGCGCAGGGCAACACTGCATTTAACAATTACATGTTTTGATGTTACTGGAGGAGTAAACTCCTTATTAAAAAAAACCCTACCCTATATAGCTCCCTACTCCCCCCCCCCCCAGCCGCTAACTTTTTACTTACCCCTCGGTGCAGATTCACAGCATTGGAGTTCACGGCAGCCATCTTCTACTCTTCGGTCTTCATCGGGAAGAACGTTCCATATCGGCGCATGCGCAGTTGGAGCAGTGTTTGGGTTTTTGTCAATTGTGCCAAAAGTCACGAAAATTGCCGAAGCGCCAGAAGAAGACCCGATGAAGACCGAAGAAGATGGCGCCCGTGAACTCCGATGTCGTGAATCTGCACCGAGGGGTAAGTAAGAAGTTAAGGGCATTTGCCCAGGGTAGCAGCTAGGCTGGGGGGGAGGAGGGAGGTGGGTCTATGTAGGGTAGGGTTTTTTTTTTTTAATAATGGGTCTACTTCTCCTTTAAGGAGTGAGGGGTCACACACACACAGACAGTGGCAGAGCACGGGTTAGGCGTTGGAGCTGTTTATTCCAATGGGACCCTCTGTTTGTTTTGGTTGAGGGCGGGTGTAAGTAATGCAGCTGCCAGAACTGAACATCATCCAAGTCTCTGCGGCTGAACTGCCGGGAGTGGTCCTAATTAAGGGGCTGGGTGGGGCAGGCAGGCTGTGATGTGATGCCTGGAATCGTTTACGTGGGGGGAATGGAGCCCCTTATGCCTCAGCACACTAAAGTGTATTTATATACACAATAATATACAGATTACAGCTGAGATGTCCCATCCCTGGCCTGCTCCAAGCGCACGTGGCACTGTTGGTTTTAAGGAAAACAAATTCTGCAGCTGTTGCAAACCACAACTCCCAGCATCCCTCTGCAGCACCAACAACTCCAAAATGGCTTTGTAACCAACGGAGTCCATGGAATCAGCGTAATTAAAGGTGCAAAGTTGGCCTGACATCGAGTAACCCACACGGTATTGGCTTTTAAATCAGCTACCTGGTTGCTATGGGTTACAAGAGTAATAGCAAACTTTGCACCTGTTATTTTTACCCCTATGGACTCTAGTCCCTGACAGGTCTATTGCCTTTTATTGACCAATTGTCCCTTTCTCTCATTTTTCTGTGATTTCTAAGCAAGAACTTCCTCATTTCTCCCGGCCTTCACACCCACTGACGTTAATGGCACAAGGCTTGTCTTCTCAGCTACTTTCGGGTTGAAAAATGTCTCCTTTTCTCTATTTTTCCAATAAGAAACAGCCTGGGACACACTAAGGGGCCGATTCACTAAATTCGAGTGAAGGGTTCGTATTAAAAAAAATTTGAATTTCGAAGTTTTTTTGGGCTACTTCGACCATCGAATGGGCTACTTCGACCTTCGACTACGAAAATCGAACGATTCGAACTAAAAATCGTTCGACTATTCGACCATTCGATAGTCGAAGTACTGTCCCTTTAAGAAAAACTTCGACCCCCTACTTCGGCAGCTAAAAGCTACCGAAGTCAATGTTAGCCTATGGGGAAGGTCCCCATAGGCTTGCCTGGGATTTTTTGATCTAAGGATTTTCCTTCGATCGTTGGATTAAAATCCTTCGAATCGTTCGATTCGAAGGATTTAATCGTTCGATCGAATGAAAAATCCTTCGATCGATCGATCGCAGGATTTGCGCAAAATCGTTCTACTTCGATATTCGAACGATTTTAGTTCCTGGTCGAATATCGAGGGTTAATTAACCCTCGATATTCGACCCTTCGTGAATCGGCCCCTAAGCCTTTGCTACGAAATCAGTATGGAGCAAGCGTGGTGGTTTTGATTCCCCACAATCCTTTGCCGCAGCCCTAAACGGCTTGTTTTTCCATGTTGTATGAGTGTATGGGTTTTCCAGAATCCATTGCTACAACATTGAGTCAAGCTGCTTTCTTATGTGCCAGGGGGAAGAGTGATCATTTGGTGGAAAGAAAGTAAAGGCAGAGATTGGCAAAACAAGAGTTGAATCTATGAGCATAGCAGTATGGTTCTTTCTGACTTCCAGCTGTGAGTCCTTTGCTGGTGCACCCCATGATGGGTGGGCCTACAACTCCCAGCATCCCTCCGCCTGTTAGGGTTGCCACCTGGCCGGTAAAAATGATGGCTGATCCCAATGTTATTAACAGGGAAAAAAGTTAAATATATAGGAAGGCCGGTATTTTTTTCCAGAAAAGGTGGCAACCCTAGTGCATGTTCAGCTGGCAGGAAAGATGCTATGAGTGCTAGTTATTCTTGAAAAAGGTCCACAATGACTTCCAGCTCTTCCCAACAGGTTAAGACAATGCTGAGGCCTAATTAGCGTTTTGTTTGTTCCATTACTGTATATGAAATAAAAGGCTGCCTCTCAACACCCAGGCATCATTACAAAGTACAATAAAAGAGGCTTCTATTCAGGGGAAAACAGCTTAAGCCGCTGTAATTTTACAGCCAAAACACACAGTTTAATGATGTTCCCAGAAGGCGGCTCTACCTGCCTGTACCTCCATGATGAGCAATGGGACAATAGCCCTGTTGCATCACAGAAAGGGCTCATGCCAGCTTGGGTGCCAGCCCATGTTTTTTCCTAATAATAGGCTTTGTATTGAAGTCTGGAGCGATTGTGCTCTCTACAATGAAATCATACAGGTTAATTACGGTATTCAGCCCGGGCCTGAGAGCTGGATTCATAGCTTCTGCACAGAGGTGGATGTGTTACCCTGGAATGCAGGTGTAGCTTGGCCTTTGCTTTATGGATTGAGACGGAATTTGTTCTGTATAAAGCTACCAGCTAAAGGCTGCTGCTGCTGGGAGACATCTTGCAAGGCTAAACCTGCTTCCCCTGTCTTCTGTCCTACAGCTGCTGCTCTGTGTGGCCCCAATATAAGGGCTGGTGACCCCTATTTGCACAGCTATCGGAGATGTAGTTCCACAACAGGCAGAATAGAGGCTCAGTAGACAGAAATGGCCCGATTGGGGACAATGGCCACGTCAGCGTGGGATAAAGTACTAACCTGGGAAGAGGAAGAAAGGATTTTGTTACAGAGCCGGCTGCAATATTCTGCAGTCACATATGGCTTAGAGCCTGATTCTTTCCAGATGGGTATTGTGTGATAATCTCAGAATAAACAAACTGCAATGTGTGGTACTGGCCCAGCCGGATAATTATTTCTCTTTATGGCTGATTGTTAAAGCAACATCATCATTCTCTCAATTGAAAGCAACAATAGAACTGCCTTGACGTGAGAGCTTACAATCTTAAGTTCTACAACTCCCTGCACACATAATAATTTCCATTTTGCTTTGCCTTACAAGGGGGTGCCCACAACACACTGCAACATATATTCATTAATGTCAAATAAAGTTCACTCACATGGAATAGTTTCCCTTGAACCGTCTGGTGATATTGTCACTGCCCCAATGTTTATTTTCCTTATCTGGGGGACAGAGGGAAGAATTAATGACCTGCTGCCTTTGTGATGTTAACCCTGTCACCCTGCGCTCCAGGGCCCTCAACCCTGGAACCAGAAGGAGAGACATTAGTGTGACCCGTTAGTGTGCAAGAACACATCGAATCCACATTCACTCCTTTTTGGTTTCCTTGGAGCCTTTATATTTCTGCAGTTTGTATCACAAACTCAGGTTTCCAGGGAAATCATAATATCTGTTGTGAAGAAGTTGTGCAATGGCAGAAGCATGCCAGAAATGAGCAACTGCAAAGCGATTCCTCGCCAACATATGGGGCTGCATCGCGCAACCTTTCCAGCCTCTCTAAAATGGCAGAACGTTTAAAGGAGAACGAAACCCTACAAATAAATAGGGCTAAAAATGCCATGTTTTATATAGTGAACACCAGCCTAAAGTTTCAGCTTGTCAATAGCAGCAATGATCCAGGACTTCAAACTTGTCACAGGGGGTCACCATCCTGGAAAGTGTCTGTGACACTCACATGCTCAGTGGGCTCTGATTGGCTGTTGAGAAGCTAAGCTTAGGGCTCGTCACTAATTATCCAACAGAAAATGAGCTTCCCCTGTAATATAAGCTGATGCTAAAGGGCTGATTATTAAATTCTGATGCTAATTGCACTGGTTTCTGTGCTGCCATGTAGTAATTATCTGTATTTATTACTAATCAGCCTTATATTGTGACATTTCTATTCTATGTGTACTGTATATTGTGAATGGGTTCCTAAGCTCAATAAGGGAAAGCAGCACAGAGAATGTGCAGCGAATCAGCAGAAAAGAAGATGGGGAGCTACTGGGGCATCTTTGGAGACACAGATCTTTACTGCTGAAGGGCTGTGGTTGCCTTGGGCTGGTACAGAAGATAATGTACTACATTTCTAGCTACTTCTTTAGTTAGGCTTTAGTTCTCCTTTAAAGGCAAGTTGCTTTTATATAAAAGTGAAGGTCAATACCTATATAAACACACTAAAAATGTACTTATTAGAAATAGCCGCCCATGTATACACTCCCACCTACTTAGGGGCATGCTCCTCATCATTCAGTACATTCATAAATCACTTAGTTGAACTATTTCTTCTGCCACATTTTGCACCTTGAAATAATGTAACAGAAGACAGTATGCTTGTATGCTTCTTTACAGGCTGGCTTTGGCTACATTATTTGGAAACTCTGAACCAGCAGTGCAGAAAATAGAAAGGGGCAAATTCTGCTTAAAACATTTATAACCAGTGAGAATGTGTAATGTGTGTATATTGGAAAGCTGCTTAGAATTACATTTTTATTCCATTAGGCAACATTTTCTTTTTGGGTTTACATGCCCTTTAAGGAGGAATGGTAAAGGTATGAAAGCTGACAATGTCTGCTCTCATTTCACCTGGAGAAAACAAGTTTTCCTGTGCCCGGGTCACATTTTTCAGAGTAAGTTTAAAGAATGTTACCAATGCAGCAAACGTGGCCTATCCTAAATACAAGCAAGATTGATTATTTGATTATTGTGAAAGAAATGTTGTGTTAAACACCTGGTAAAAGTTCCACGTCTCGTTTGTTACTAATAAGGCTGGTGCATACATAATGTAGCCCATATAGACGTGTCTCGACCTATTGTCTTCATACATAACCTATATGTCTGTACAATCGACTCACGAGTGCTCGGATACAAGCAAATGTCCGAGACAATTTAGAATAACAGACATTAGTAAGATACACGGTTCACTCATATAAAAGTATAAGGATTTCTCATGCCCCACTTTGGTGTGTAATATTTGGTCATTGGTCCCCCATAACTACAAAATAACTACAAAATAAAGATGAAAATACCAAAGACAACCTCCAAGGAACTATATTCAGGTGATATTAGCCATGCCCTTAGCTCCCCCGGTGTAGGGGGTATACATATATGTGACTCCCTAAAATTCCATTTTTAATATGCATTCAAGGTGTTCTGCGTTTGAGGTCGACAAATGAGCAGATCTCTCCCCCAATATGCCCACCAAATGCAGGGCGATATTGGGCTAATCCAAGTGTTCAGCCCAAGGGGGGGGGGGTAATGATCAGATTACAATGATGGAAGTAGGTGCAAACAGGACGAGGGCCGCATCAACTAGCTCATGTGGTCCTCAATTGCAGTGGAAAATCGAACCTGTCTGATCGATATCTACCGAATTTTTGGCCAGATATCGGTTGGGGAGGCCCGTTGGAAGGCTCCATACACGGGCAGATATACTGCTGAATCTGTCTAATTGACCCAAATCAGCAGCTTACATCTGCCCGTGTATGGCCACCTTAAAGGGGAACTATCGCAAAAATGAAAATTGAATATAAGCTTCATCACACTGAAATAAGAACCTTGTAAATACAATCAATTACATATTCTGCATAATTTCTGAAATAATCAAGTTTCTCTTCACTATCCCTCTCTCAGCATCTGTTTCTCTTCATTCTGTCTTCATGCAGCAGTTGGGTGTCAGATATTCATTGACAGTTAGATCCAATATATCTTATAGGGGGGCTCCTTTCCTAGCAGATGTATTAGAACTCACTCAAATAACTGATTCCAGTACAAACTAAATCTAACAAAATAACTGCCTTTTGCACAAATCCTGCATGTAGAGAGACAGGATATCTGGTGATTTTAATAGATTGAGCTCTAATATAATCGGCAAAAGGAGCCCCCCTATAAGATATATTGGATCTAACTGTCACTAAATATCTGACACCAACTCTTACATGAAGACAGAATGAAGAGAAACAGATGCTGAAAGAGGAATTGTGAAGATGAACTTGATTGTGTCAGAAAAGGTACAGAATATTTAATTTAGAAAACTTCTTATTTCAGTATGCTGACTCATATATTGAGATAGTTCCCCTTTAAGGCTATATCCTCACAGGGTTGATAATTGTTTAACACGGAACCTACTTTCCAGCATTCCGTTGCACATAGTCAAAAGCGTGAATCAGATTTAATACTGCATTGTATAGAACAGCAGCGTAAAAAGTACATGGTTAAGAGCCCAAAAATTGTCAGAACCGTGGCAGCCGGGAACTACGGTTTGCAAGTAGTAGAGCTGCAAGTCTGCTGTTACCTGTTAAAACGTCAGGGGTGTATGTTTACGAATTAGATCACTGATTCACAATGAAGCCAAATGCCCCTGGATCAGTTTCACATAAAAGTGTTTTATTTCTCTGATTCACCATCATGTTAAACCCGACTGGTTTCTATAAAAAGGTTTCATGGAGCTTTAGCTTCTTACACTTTTCTTTTCTTTTGTTTCACACTAAGGCATTTGTTTTTACCTCCACAAAGAACAGAGGGGGGAGAATTGAGCCGATCAAAGGGGTCTGTGTGTGCGAGGGGGTGGGTGTGTAGAACAGAAGTGCTTTCGTGTTGTGGCCTGTACACACTGATTGTGCAGATGTGTGTGACACCTGTGGGCAGGACAGGGACTGGGTAGAAAGGAAGAGCTGGGGGTTGTTAGACCAATTCATGGCCATATTGCCAGAGGTGATTGTAAGACAAGATTCCTCTATGTTTGTCAGCTGAGACTGAATGGCTCCCTGTGGCCTATGATCTTGATCTCACTCAAATGAAGGACCTGGCTGATCTTTAACCATGCAACAAGTTCACAAGCGCGTGCTGACCTTTAAATGTCAATACAGCAACTATCTGACGTTAATAAACAGGGAGGAAGAATTCAAATATTAACCTGCCTTAGGGCAGAGACACACGCTCAGATTCGGGGAGATTAGTCCCCCAGCTTCATAACTCCTCTTCTTCGGGGCAACTAATCTCCCCAAACTGCCTCCCATCGGCTACAATATAAATCTCGGCGGGATGGCAATTGGTGCGCTTCATTTTACGAAGTTGCCGCACGAGGAAACCGGGCGACTTCAGAAACTAAGCGCTACGAGAGCCATCCCGATGGCGATTTACATCCTAGCCGGCGGGAGGCAGTTCGGGGAGATTAGCTGCCCCCCAAAGAAGACTTCTGTGTGTCCTGTGCTTGAATGGCTGCCCCCATGACTACACAGCAGCTTGTTTGTATAAACTATAGTAGTACTTATCTGTTATCTACTGTGTATCCTGTGCTTGAATGGCTGCCCCCATGGCTACACAGCAGCTTGTTTATATAAACTATAGTAGTACTTTTCTGTTATCTACTGTGTATCCTGTGCTTGAATGGCTGCCCCCATGGCTACACAGCAGCTTTTTTATATAAACTATAGTAGTACTTATCTGTTATCTACTGTGTATCCCATGCTTGAATGGCTGCCCCCATGGCTACACAGCAGCTTGTTTATATAAACTATAGTAGTACTTATCTGTTATCTACTGTGTATCCTGTGCTTGAATGGCAGCCCCCGTGGCTGAACAGCAGCTTGTTTATATAAACTATAGTAGTGTTTCTGAAGCAAATACCACAGTTTTACCAGTGCAGCACAATAGTACATTATATTGTCATTTCTTTAAAACACTTTTATTTTTTGGTGTTACTGTTCCTTTAATCAGCTGGCTACATTGGACCAGCACTGCACAGATTTGAAAGGGACAGACAGATACCACTTTCAGCCGTTATAATTAAATAACTTTGGAAACAACTGAAAATGTATGATGCATGTATATTGGAAAGTTGGCAACATTTGTATTTGTGTATCCCCTTTAAATATCAGATACCTTCTGTAGAGGGAGCAGACCCTGACAGTCATTAGGTAGGACCTTAAATAAATTCCGGGGTCCCAAGAACTAGATACACCTCTGATTATGTCCATATACAGAATCCATATATATATATAAATATATATAAAATACAGCCCTACAGACATGGGCTTTAACATTTAATGCTTGCTTGATGCTATTTTACATGAAGGCTTTACTGTATATCTCCTGCTGTAGGAGATTATTAAATCCAGACAGGACTTACCCCCCAAGTTCTTCCAGACTCACAAGACCTGCACACCCCTCTGACAGTAATTAGTGGGCCTGCCCAGCCTCCTTCCACCATCTGTAACATCTCCTATTCCTGGCTTTTTCCCTCTCTATTTCTCCCTCCTTCCACCTCCGTTCTACCCCCCTCACAGCTGCACATTCCTCAAAATATTACCTGCTCCCACTGACCCCATCATTAACCCTGTCAGCACAAGGCACCATTGTATATTCATGCTTCCCTGTATCCACCTATGCTGCCCGACACACACAGCCATGCAGAATGTACTCGCACAAATACTCTATGATTAAATACAAAATGCCATGTATTGCCCAGACCTAATGTAGAAAGCTATGGCTGCCCCTGCATTCCTCTGAACTGGAATGCATACAAAATCCACAGACTACAGACTTATTTGAGAGGCACAGAGCCGGGCACAACCAGGCAGTATGCAATATGCCAACTCAGCCCTAAGTGGACCCATATTGAACCCACCTTCTTTTGGCATTTACATCAGATGCAGAAATACTACTTCCTTAGCTAGAATTCTGGAAGTCGTAGTTCCTGCTATTGCAGAAAGATGGCCGCCACATGACTTCCATACAGATTACGTACAGTTAATCGGATTCTCCCTAGTCTTTCTTTGTTTTTGCTGTATCACCGTGATGACATTACAATGGTAAATGGTGGTGGTGGGGTGGAGCAGGCTGCATACCATAGGGACTCTTGTATATACACAAAGGACAGGGCCTGACAGGCAAAAGCCCTTCTTAAGCCAGAGGTGAAAGGCCATCAACCTTAAATGATAAGGTCCAAATTGCTGGGGCTGAAAGCTAACTATTTAAAGATGATGCTGTTTGAAACAATTAATGCCTGCATGAGTGGGATATGTAATAGGCTAGCTATGGAGGAGTTCAATCATGTTCTTGCTCTTTTTGTTGTTTTTTGCTGTAGAATGTTGCTCCTTTCCTGCCCTCGGCAGGTCATTGCTCTTTGCCTCTGAGGCAATGATAAAAGCATCCTTTCAACACTGTATGGACAACATAAGGCTGCAATGTCAGTGATAATAATAGCCCCGCTTTGCATAGCTAGGGAATATTTTTGGTACTTGATCAGTAACAAGGCTTTTTTTCTCACTGCAGGTTTCCCATGATGTGGCAACTCCTAGTATGGACTATTCTGCTTGCCAATGCCCGAGTGATGAAAGCTGAAGGTTGCCCAGCTGGCTGCCAGTGCAATCCGCCACAGAATGTGTTCTGCCTGGAACGCAAGAACTCAAACTTCCCACCTGGTGTGCCACCAGACACTCTCAATCTGTATGTATTTGAGAATGGAATCAGTTCCATTGAGGAGAGCAGTTTTATTGGGCTGAATGGTTTGCATCTCCTAGACCTCTCCCATAACCAACTATCTAGTCTTCCAGAGGGAGTATTCAGGAGCTTGACCAATCTGAGCAATCTGGAGCTTACATCCAACCAGCTGACAGAGATCTCGGCAGACACCTTTCAGGGTCTGAGTCGGCTGGAAAGGCTGTACCTCAATGGGAACCGCATCCGCAACATTCACCCAGATGCTTTTAAGGGCCTCGAAAGTCTGCTGGAACTCAAGCTAAGCAACAACCAACTGATAACACCTCCAGCCTTTTCTTTGCCCCATCTCTTGCTCCTTGATCTGAGTTACAATGCAATTCCTGTCATCCAACCAGGGGTCTTTAATGCAGACAACATTGAGACTCTTCGTCTTGCTGGTCTTGGTTTGAAAGATATATCAGAAGAATTGCTGATTGGCCTCAAGAACCTTCATGACCTTGACCTGTCCGACAACCAGCTGGACAAAGTACCTCCCGGGCTGCATGGATTGACAAAGCTAAACATTGCTGGTAATTTTGGATTCTCTCAGATCCAAGTGGATGACCTTGTAAACCTTCCTGCACTACAAGAGCTAGATTTAAGTGGGCTCAGCTTACGTACCCTACCAAAGGGTTTATTTAAGTCTTCCAAACGCCTTCGGACTATAAGCCTGGCAGAAAATCCATTCAACTGTGTTTGCTCGCTAGGCTGGTTATCTGAATGGATGCGTGTTAGTGGAGTGGTACTACTGCGGCCAGATGAAACTCGCTGCCATTTTCCTCCTAAAAATGCCGGCAAGACATTGAGACAGTTGCGGGATTCTGAGTATGGATGCCCAGCACCAACAACTATTCATATGCCAACAACAATGGCACCAAGCACCACCACTGGGCCACCTATAACCACTAAGCCCTTGCAGACAGAAGCCCCGACTACTGCCTCAACAACAACTACCACCATACTTTATCAGGAGCAGGAAGAAGATACTGAACCATTTCCATTTGACTTTGAAGACCCTTTGTGCCCACCTCAGACTTGTCTGAATGGGGGTTCTTGCCACCTAGATCATACTGGCCAACTGGAATGTGAATGCCCACCTGGATTCCAAGGCACCTACTGTGAGACTGGTCCAGTCACGCCAGCTGTGCTTACAGAAATAAACACAGAACAGGTGAAAATCATTGAAGTGACAGTTAGCTCTATCCAAGTTGATCTTCAGAGTTACAGCCAAAACAAAGAAAGACTAGGGGGAATTCGATTAACTGTACGTAATCTGTATGGTGCAGACCATCGGCCTCAGATATATAATTTACCGCTTACTCTGCCTGAATATACAGTATGGGGATTATCCCCCAACAGTACCTACTGGCTTTGCCTGGGGTCACAAGGTGAGGGAGGTTCAGAAGATGATCTGTGCACTGAAATTCACACTTTAGGAGAACCTCCAAAGCACAGCCCCCAAGTCACCCCCTCTCAAGAAGGAAACCTTACCCTGGTGCTCGTGCCTGCGGTGGCTGCAGGAATCCTTCTGTCTGTAGCAGTTGCAGCTGCAGCTTGCTATGCTAGAAGACGTCAGGTGAAGGGACACTCTGTTGAGGATGGTGGTCCTCTAGAAATGGATGGGGTAAAAAAAGGACTGGATAGCATGGGGGAAATCAAAAAACTGTCAGAGGGTCCAACAGGGTCTGAAAAAAATATTGCAGAATCAGAGGAGCCTCTAATGGAATCAACAAGGATTGGGAACAATAATGATGTACCCACAGGCAGGCTCCCTCATTCATATTTCTAATCAAGGCACAGATATGGTGACTGTGAAAGACTTTGTGGTCTGTATACACTCTCAGTCATAAGACGACTGGACTATGAAAAGAGCTTAATGCACAGCATTGAAAAGTGCAACAACTGCTTTCTTATCTTTGGTCAAGAGTTATAGAAAGTGAGCCTGAAGTGCTTAGGTACTGCTTGGGGCGACAGTATTACACATGCTACCACTTGGAGAGGCAATGTCAAAGAAGTCCAAGAGATAGCTAGTCACAGACTCTAAACATTAAGGAAGAGTTGGTCTTTTTTTTCAGACTGATACCCTACTAAGTTTGGAGAGACTGTAGGGATTGATTTAGGCTGGACCTGTGAAGGGGAAAAGTCAGGTTTTGATCGGGCCTGGAATTTAAGGCACCTACTGCTGGACAAGATGGGGCCTTTTGGTAATGTTTCATTCCAGGATGCAAAATTGGGCACAATATAATAAATAAAGACTTTCTTACAAGCCCTTGTATTTTTTCTTTTACATGATTCTGCTGATGAGCCAGTGGTGGCCTTTAGGGTAAGCCAATCTTTGTGCTGTAGATTCTTTATATTCACAGATAATGTCAAGTAAATGTCGAAGTAACAGTATTAGTGTGAGATCCCCTTATAAAGCCTAAGAAGAATATGAAATTGAGTTGACGAGCATGTGCCTTTAATTCAAAATGTTTGGCTCAGTCTGAGGGCGACACTGGAAAGCCAGGCTTGAAAGTCAACCAGATTGGGATTTGGGTTGAAAATATATTTGCTGCCCTAGTTATTCCAGGAACCAGGGCTAACCAGTGAATAGCGTTTCTTAGTAATACGAGGCGCCGATGGTGGAGCTCAACGCATCATGGCATCTCGTTGTTGGTCGCTAGCTACAAATAACTCACATACAGAGCGCTGACCAAAGCATACCGAAGACGCCTTTTACAATATCAGTGCAGCTTTATTTCTGCATACAGTGCGTAAGGTAAAGTGCATGTGAGCGGAATACATATTTAAAAGTGTTATATAAAACCATCAATGCAATTGTTGTGTGAAATACATAAAGTGCTGGTGCACTCCAGATCAAGTGGATGTTCCTATTAGAAACAGTTACACCGTTAGGGCTAAATAAAGAATGTGATATCAGGTACTATTTGGATTAATTGTAATATAAAAAATATCTAATACTGGAGATTTGCATCTGTCCATATACATATACTGACCAATAAAGAGAACTGTGATAATTGCAATGAATAAAATAAAATAGATACACATGTAGTAGAAATAACAAAAGTACAATGGATATCCCCTGAACCATAATATATTAATCTAATTAATTAGAGGTATGTTTCACGTGTTTGGATAACATAGAGGAATAATTACAAAAAAAAGATATATATATTTATATATATATATATATATATATATATATATATATATATATATATATATATATATACCTACCAAAGCACCACAACTGTCAGGATAGAAAAAGAATAGTGAAGTAAGGAATAAAATTAAATTCATGTAATTGTTTTTAAGAATTCATAGAATGTATGAATGTATGATTGATCAGTTCATTTAATTCATTCAACTCGCTTATGAATTATATATATAGGATATGTTTTTATGAATTCATGAATTCATATAATTGATTAGTTCATTTAATTTATTTATGAATTATATACACAAATCTCAATCATAATATGACTATCTATAGTAATTTTTAATTTGTCTTTTTTTTAAAAAAAACTAAGGCCATTATAGTAGTAGTAAATGATATGCTTAGTGATGGGTGAATTCACAGTGAATTTGTGCGATTCGCAAAACGGCAGCAAAAATTTGCCGGCGTCAAAAAAAAAAAACCAACCCCGCGCCGTTTTGCAAATTCGCCCATCACTAGATATGACACAATGGATTATTATTTAGCACCAGCACTTTATGTATTTCACACAATTGCATTGATGGTTTTATATAACACTTTTAAATATTTGTTCTGCTCACATGCACTTTACCTTTAAATGGTTGATTGATTGGCTGAATTTGTAAAGCTATTTAAATACACTGTATGCAGAAATAAAGCCGCACTGATATTGTAAAAGGCGTCATCGGTATGCTTTGGTCAGCGCTCTGTATGTGAGTTATTTGCTTCCTAAACAGTGAATACCCTAATGTTTTCCTATGTCAGTAACCTTCTTATGAGCTTAAGGTGGCCCTGCCCAAAGGCTAAACCTGCAAGGGAGTGAAAAGCCCAACAACCTCTAAGGTGGCCATAGACACACGGATCCTATCGTACAAATCGAGGATTCGTACGATTTTCGGATCATGTGTGGCGTGTGCCGACATCTTTCGTCCGGTGGAGATCGGTCGTTTGGTTGATCGGTCAGGTTTGATTTTGACCCGACCTATCCCGCCGGAGCCCACGGCACATCGTAATCGGATCGTTCGGCCATACGGCCGAACAATCAGATTACCCCCGTTATAGCCATGTTTGTTAGTGGCATATCGGGGGAAAGATCCGCTCGTTTGTCGATGTGGCCAAACGAGCGGATCTTTGCATCTATGGCCACCTTTAAACATGCCTCATTTATACAAGAGTGAAGTCAGATCCCCCAAAGAGTTTACATCTATCTACCAATAATTTTTCCTAGGACAGTAATAGTTGGACCGTTATAGCAGCAGCCCATAATTGAGCATGAATACAAAGTCTAGTTGCAGTCCCTGTCCAAAAACGATCCCCCAGAGCTAAGGTGTGCCATACGCCATCGTTACACATACTCACAGCGGCTGAAGATTACAAAAGTTGTGTTCTTTGCAAACTGTAAGCTATGTGCTCATAAGTAATTGTGTGTTTAGGGTAAAGAAAACATGACTTGGTATATCTGCCCTTTTATAATGTTGTGAGAATTCGATTTTTACAATGGAAAATAACAAAATTTAAAGAAAACCTTTTTCCCACCGCCACCCACATAGATGACGATAAGAAAGACATTACGGTATATAGTGAGGGATCGTACGGCTCTTGGAATAAATGAATGAGGAATTAGGAAGATCGGGGCCAACTAGGGCACAATGTATATTCCCTAAGCACTTAACAAGGCCACAGATAAAAGCTGTCCCACATTTGTGTTATACGTTAAAAGGCAGCATTAACTACAGTTCCCAGCAGTCGATTACCACCAGGTGTAATTCTGCAGCAACTGGAGTCCCTACGTTTTCCTTTGCTTAAAGCCAAGTGCATTTGAACCAAACGTGCGTCTATAACTGAAGGGTCTCACTAATCCTATACACAGGGTACCCAGAAGAGACCCACACAGACATGCCTACAGTTGGGGTTAGCTAAGGCACATTCCAGTGTGCTCTATAGTAAATAATTGTTTTATTTAGCACCATCCATAAACAAACAAAGCACGGTCAGGTATGTGGACACAATTAAGACTGACTTACAGTGCCATTATCCCCTTCCACCTTTAAACCCCACATTCTCCATTTCTCCTTCATATTATTCCAATGCCATGTTTGGGGTTGGACATCCCACTAAAGTCAGTGTCAGACTGTCTCCACCTGATGCCGTGAGCCCACTCTCACAGCAATAAGATATAGTAGCAAATGGTATAGGTTTTTATATAGAGCCACAATGGAAATAGATATGGGCTGATGGAAATTGTCCTAGATTGAGGCCTACTTGAAGATCCTCTGGTTACCTAATAGGCCAGTCCAATCCTAAATGCAGTTATCTGAGCCCAAATGGCCCCCTTCGTTTCCCATGGGCTGGCTAAAATAGCGCCCTCCTGCAGATTTCATATTTACCCTAAAGGGCTGCACTGAAAAGTGTCCACTTGGAGATCCTCTGGTTATCAGATAGGCCAATCCAATCTTAAATGTAGTTATTTGGGCCCACATGGCCCCTCTTGAAGTCCTCGTGGGCCAGGTGAAATAGTGTCCTCTTGCACATTTTGTATTTACACTAAAGGCTGCCCTGAAAAGTGGCGATTAACAGAGCTGGGCCAGGGAATGGGCCTACTTCTCTCCGCCTGCAAACACGGGTCCATTTTGGAACCAACACTCCATGTGCCCCTAACCCAGTGGTGACAACTATGGTATTGTTATCTGACAACTACAGCAGGTGAGTGGCTGTCCTATCCCGAGCTACGACCCCCTAGTCAGGATTGGAAGTGGCAGGGATAAAACATTGTCATTGTCTAACAAATCCCAACAGGACACAACATTGCGGGCCTATTTATTACCATTGGAGACAAACAGCACTGGTGAAGTTGCCCAACCAATCAGCAATTAGATTAACATTAAAAAATGTACTTTGGAAGTTTGCAAATACCCCCCCCCCCCCATCTTTTTGAACAAGCACTTATACAGTATAAGAGGCCTGGGCAAGCTGTGGCACAGGGTAGCCCCTCACCACCAGGCACACACTCACATCCAGTAAACCTTCTGGCACAAGCTCCCAGCTCACTTTACTTTTGCACTATATAAAAGCAGAGGGAAATGTGAGGTATCTGCACAAGTCTGTTAGAGAGATCAGATCCAAATCACACTGCCAGGAGAGAGGGGGCTTAGGTGGGGAGAGGGGGGAGCAGGCCTGCACGTGAAACCCAAAAAAATCCCCTTATGATTCATTGTTAACCTTTTCAGTGCATGTTATGGCTGGAACATATTGCTCCTTAGCTGTTCCCTAGCAGCAGACTACACAGTAGTGAAGCCCCTTGGGAATTTGGGGGTCTGTCTGTTTCTTTGCAATAACACAGAGGTGAAGGTTGTATGAGCATCAGTCCATGTCCTGTAGCCCTGCAGAGCATTACACCAGTGTGGTTATCTTTATGGCCTGCACAGCATTACACCAGTGTGGTTATCTTTATGGCATGCAGAGCATTACACCAGTGTGGTTATCTTTATGGCCTGCACAGCATTACACCAGTGTGGTTATCTTTATGGCATGCAGAGCATTACACCAGTGTGGTTATCTTTATGGCCTGCAGAGCATTACACCAGTGTGGTTATCTTTATGGCCTGCAGAGCATTACACCAGTGTGGTTATCTTTATGGCCTGCAGAGCATTAACCCAGTGTGGTTATCTTTATGGCCTGCACAGCATTACACCAGTGTGGTTATCTTTATGGCATGCAGAACATTATACCAGTGCAGTTATCTTTATGGCCAGCAGAGCATTAAGCTAGTGTGGTTTTCTTTTTGGCCTGCAGAGCATTATACCAGTGCAGTTATCTTTATGGCCAGCAGAGCATTAAGCTAGTGTGGTTTTCTTTCTGGCCTGCAGAGCATTATACCAGTGCAGTTATCTTTATGGCCAGCAGAGCATTAAGCTAGTGTTGTTATCTTTATGTCCTGCAGAGCATTACACCAGTTTGGTAATCTTTATGGCCAGCAAATCATTATACCAGTGTGGTTATATTTTTGGCCAGCAGAGCATTACACCAGTGTGGTTATCTTTATGGCTCAATAAGTGGTGTTGGGGAGCACCTACCATCAAGTAGTAAACATCAGATGGTGTGCAAGGTCAAATGATTAATTGAAAAGAAAAAGAAATGACTTAATACATTGAAGCAACGTAGGGGGTTCTTCACAGTCAGGACAGTGAGGTTGTGGAATGCACTGCCGGGTGATGTTGTGATGCTGATTCAGTTAATGACTATAAGAGGGACTTGGATGATTTCTTGGACAGACATAATATCAAAGGCTATTGTGATACTAAGCTCTATAGTTAGTATGGGTATATAGAATTTAATTAAAAGTAGGGAGGGGTGTATGTATGGATGCTGGGTTTTCATTTGGAGGGGTTGAACTGGATGGACTTTGTCTTTTTTCAACCCAATTTAACTATGTAACTAATTGCACCTTCCTATCCCCCCTAAATCCAGAAACTCAGTCATGTGTATATACACGGCATATGTTAAAACATAACTTTTAATAAATACCATTAAAATAAGTAGAGGTCCAGTATTTCACCATTAAAAATACGTTAGGTACAGGGAGGCGGAATACCAATAGGTAGTGGGTATGTATTAATTATGTGTGGCAATGTGTATGCCAGGCAATTCCACGGTGAGATAAAGTGGCATGTTAATAGGTACTAGTGTCAGCGTCTTTTGCGCATAAATTACAGTAGTCTACGGTACATAGTGTCTTAAACGCATAAATTTTAATTCCTGCAGCGCATATCGTCTTATGTGCTTAAACTGTAGCAGGCTGCTGCACTTAGACCCGAAAAAAATTCTTAGTAAGTGCAGATCCTAGGTGCACTGCGGTGATAGTATGTGGTACAGTTTACCAACCCTTGCCAAACCAACCCCTTCACCCACAGTGGACACCCTCCCAGTCACTAGTATGAGCGACACTAGTACCTATTAACATGCCACTTTATCTTACCGTGGAATTGCCTGGCATACACATTGCCACAAATAATTAATACAAACCCACTACCTATTGGTATTCCGCCTCCCTGTACCTAACGTATTTTTTATTGTGAAATACTGGACCTCTACTTATTTTAATGGCATTTATTAAAAGTTATGTTTTAACCTATGCCGTGTATATACACATAACTGAGTTTCTGGACTAGGGGGGATGGGAAGGTGCAATGTATTAGGTCATTTCTTTTTCTTTTCAATTATTGGTTATCTTTATGGCCTGCAGAGCGTTACGCCTGTATGGTTATCTTTATGGCTTGCAGAGCGTTACTTCACCATTTCAAGAGTCAGAACAAGCAGTGCAAAAAGGAACATACAATACTTTCAATGGTGACTGCATTTGCACATAACTTTTTGAGTCACTATTAAAAATTTTAAATGAATGCATATTGGAAAGTTGCTTAGAATGCTTCCATTATGCCACATTCTATTTATAGGTTTACATCCCCTTTGTTGTTTTTAGTCTACAAATTATTCATGTTAAAAGCTCCCATGACATTGGTCTCTGGCTTCGATTGATCTAATCAAAGTTACCAAGTGGGGTGCCATTGTGCCAGACCTTAAAGAGATAAACATGGGCAGATATTGAGCAGTGTCACACATTCTCATTGTACTACCTGATCACTCTATAGGATCACAGTCAGTCTGCCCAAAATGAACATTTCATTTACCGGTGCCCCCAAGGTCAGATTGATAAACCCCAAGTTGGCCAGTGTATGGCCACTTCTATCTTGCTGACTGCCATCATAGACAGTTACAATTACTTCAGTTCTTAGATTAGATACCAAAGATATTATCGCATGCAGCACTGCAAGGCAGAAGTTCTCACCATTGAGCTGCCATGAAGCCCCAACCATATCTTTGGTTTTACTTCCCCTTTAACATGGGTTCTGCTGGCAGTACAGATCTTCACCCCTTCTCAGGTCTTGGTTATTACCCTGCGGGCTGTGACTCTTAAAGGAGAAGGAAAGTTTAAACCCAAGTAAGCCTTATCAGAAAGATCAACCTTAATACACCAGTAAACTCTCAAAGTAGTGCTGCTCCGAGTCCTCTGTCACAAGAAACACCACATTTCATTCCCCTTCCCCCCTTCCTTCTTTGATGTAATCTGAGCCCAGAGCTATGAGTGAGCAGGGAGAGACTCAGGCAGGAAGTGATGTCACACCAAGCTAATATGGCAGCTGCTATCCTAAACAGACAGAGAGCTTCTAGAGCTTTTTACTCAGGTATGGTTAAACATTCTGCAGAATAAATATAGCATTCTAGCTTGCACTATTGCAGCTAATCAGCAATAAAATGTCTCCGTAGCTTTCCGTCTTCTTTAATACAGGCACATGCAGCACATTTCAGTGCTAATTCCACTTGCAGCTTTAAGATGACTGAAATCTATGGAGTTGGCTGTGGGCAGTGAGTGTGCAGGGCTTTCTGGAAGTGATTATGTGTGCCCGGGGCAGGAGGTCCTTGGCTAATCTATGGCAAGCGTGCGGGGAGTGAGCCGGAGGGTGGGGGGCAGGTGTGTGCATCCTGAAGGGATGTTTTATATTACAGGGGAAGAAAGGTTTCTCTGTGCAAGGGAGATATTATCCAAATATTGGGGGCTGGGGGTGCACATGGCCATGTGGAGGAATAGAGAGAGAGGGCTAAAGAAACAAACTATGGCAGTAGGAAAAATAAAGAAGATATAATTGGGTGATCCTATATTATACAAAGGAACTCAATTTGCAGCCAACACCTTCCCTGGGGGGCCCTGAGAATAAGCTGCCCCTATACAGCATTGCCCTCGCCACTAGAGTTTCTGATGAAACCACAAGAATTTATAGCGGGACCTGGATAATACATACTTTATAATACATAATTAGCATTTCTCCAGCCATCCAGTGCAATCATGGGAAGGACACGGCATATAATCCTATGCAAAGCAGCATTTCTTTCTCAGGATAAAATCCTTTGCAGCCCAGCCAGAGTAACATGGCCAGACCTCCATATTAATGTGGGACACATTCATTACTACAGCGACTCACTGCACCCCTGCGCTATAAGGAGGCACTAACTGCAGCACCCAATACAGAAGACTGAATATACTAAAAAGAGTAGGTGCAGCACATTGATCACACCACATGGTACAGAAAAGTGGGTGCAGCACACAGCAGAGAGCAGGGTGTGCAGCACACGGCAGAGAGTAGGGGGTGCAGCACATTAGGGTGCAGCACACAGCAGAGAGTAGGGGGTGCAGAGCACAGCAGAGAGTAGGGGGTGCAGAGCACAGCAGAGAGTAGGGGGTGTAGCACACAGCAGAGAGTAGGGGGTGCAGCACACAGCAGTGAGTAGGGGGTGCAGCACACAGCAGAGAGTAGGGGGTGCAGAGCACAGAAGAGAGTAGGGGGTGCAGCACACAGCAGAGAGTAGGGGTGCAGAGCACAGCAGAGAGTAGGGGGTGCAGCACACGGCAGAGACTAAGGGTGCAGCACACAGCAGAGAGTAGGGGGTGCAGAGCACAGCAGACAGTAGGGGATGCAGAGCACAGCAGAGAGTAGAGGGTGCAGAGCACAGCAGAGAGTAGGGGGTGCAGCACACAGCAGAGAGTAGGGGGTGCAGAGCACAGCAGACAGTAGGGGATGCAGAGCACAGCAGAGAGTAGAGGGTGCAGAGCACAGCAGAGAGTAGGGGGTGCAGCACACAGCAGAGAGTAGGGGGTGCAGAGCACAGCAGACAGTAGGGGATGCAGAGCACAGCAGAGAGTAGGGGGTGCAGCACACAGCAGAGAGTAGGGGGTGCAGAGCACAGCAGAGAGTAGGGGGTGCAGAGCACAGCAGAGAGTAACGGGTGCAGCACACAGCAGAGAGTAGGGGTGCAGAGCACAGCAGAGAGTAGGGATTGTAGCACACAGCACACAGTCGAGTGTAGGGGGTGCAGCGTACAATGCAGGAAAATAAGTGAAGAATGTAAAACAGAAAAATGACTAAAGGGGTGATTCACCTTTAAGTTAACTTTTAGCATGTTATAGAATGGCTTCATTTTGTCTTTTTTTTATAGTTTTTTTAATTATTTGCCTTCTTCTTCTGACTTTTCAGTTTTCAAAAGGGGATCACTGACTCCATCTAAAAACCAATGCTCTGTAGGGTTACAAATAAATCATTATTGCTTATTTTTATTACTTGTCTTTCTATATAGGCCTCTCCTATTCATATGCCAGTCTATGAAACTGTGAATGGAGAGCTGCTGAATAAAAAGTTAAATTATTCAAAACCCGAAAATAATAGAAAAATGAAATCAATTGCAAATTGTCTCAGCATATCACTCTATATCATACCAAAAGTGTGTTTAAAGGTGAACAAGCCCTTTAAAACACAATGCACATAGCAGAGGTTGCAGCACACAGTATAGATGAGTGGGTGCAGCTCTAAGCACAGAGGAGTGAGTTGCAGTGCAGAGGAATAGGAGTACAGAAGGAGTACAGAAAATGAACGAAAGATTCAGTGGAAAGGGATAGGTCTAAGCAGCACGAGTAAATAGGTGCACTGGAGTGAGCCAAAAGTGAGAAGGAATGAGTAAATGCAAAACACTGTTGAGATGGATGAGTGCAGCCCACAGTAGAGAAATTAGTGTAGCACACTGAGCACATAACTAAATGCTGCCCATATTACAGGTCAGACTGCTGAGTGAGCACAATATACACTCATTAAGTAAGAACTTCAGTTACTGAGAGGTGAGAGCTCAGCACAGTGGACAGAGAGGTGAGTGAGTGCAGCACAGTGGGCAGAGAGGTGAGTGAGTGCAGCACAGTGGGCAGAGAGGTGAGTGAGTGCAGCAGAGTGGGCAGAGAGGTGAGTGAGTGCAGCAGAGTGGGCAGAGAGGTGAGTGAGTGCAGCACATAGGACAGAGAGGTGAGTGAGTGCAGCACATAGGACAGAGAGGTGAGTGAGTGCAGCACATAGGACAGAGAGGTAAGTGAGTGCAGCACAGTGGACAGAGAGGTGAGTGAGTGCAGCACAGTGGGCAGAGAGGTGAGTGAGTGCAGCACATAGGACAGAGAGGTGAGTGAGTGCAGCACAGTGGACAGAGAGGTGAGTGAGTGCAGCACAGTGGGCAGAGAGGTGAGTGAGTGCAGCACATAGGACAGAGAGGTGAGTGAGTGCAGCACATAGGACAGAGAGGTAAGTGAGTGCAGCACAGTGGGCAGAGAGGTGAGTGAGCAGAGCACATGGGGAAGTGTAAGTAAATGACTCCAGGCAGAGTGCAGGTCAGAATGCAGAGCAGTGAGTGAGCGCAGCACAAAGGGCAGAGCAGTGAGCATGCAGGAATGAGTGAACCCTCAGAAAGAGGCCTTTGTCTGGATCTGAGGCACAAGCCCCTGGATTCCTTCTGGAATTTGCTGCTGTGTAAATATTTTCGCTCTGGACGTGTCTCTTTTCCAATCCCTCAAACCTGCGCCAACTTTCAGCCTCAAATTAAAAACCAGACTCTGAGCTGAACGGCATGCTGGGATATTGTGCCCAGCACAAAGCTCTCTTATGTCTTATTATTAACTCTCTGTGGTCTGGGTCACTGCCAGGAAACCTTTCCTCCTACAGAATCGCTACCCTCACTCTGGCAGCACTCCATTAACCCTTTTCTTTCAAAAAGAGCTGCAGAGACTTGATCCTCTAAATTAAAATATCCCCACTTTTCCAGCTAATTCACTGTCCTATCAGGGACCTACCAAGCCTCTCAGGTACCCACAGAATAAATGCCCATGTCTATGGTTCTGCACACAGGGGGTAGCTACATTAACCCTTGCAAACAAAACTCCCTGTGTGCCATAGCCCTAAACTCTGCTTATTAATAAGGAGTTTGTTCACCTTAAGAAGTTCTCTTGCAGAACAGATCAGAGGCTCAGTAATAAATCTTTTCCCCATTAATAATGCTCCTGTCAATCACATTGCTTCCAGACTCGTTTAACCCCTGCCTTCCCAAAGCTTGTGACTCTTAAAGCAGTATAACCCATATTTTAGAAATGGGTGGTGGCACAAGAAAGTAACAGAGCAATGAAATAAGACAGGGAAAACATGAGCTGGCCTCTGCTACATTGTTTCAGGAGTTCAGAGAATATAAACGGCCAGATACTGGTTCCAATAGCAATTAAATTTACATATTATTTAATATGTGTATGAATTAGGGATGCACCGAATCCACTATTTTGGATTCGGCCAAACCCCTGAATCCTTTGCGAAAGATTCGGATGAATACTGAACTGAATCTGAATCCTGCTGATAAATCCCAAACCGAATCCTGAATTCGGTGCATCCCTACTTTTTCAGCAGGATTCCCATTCTGCCAAATCCTTCTGCCCGGCTGAACAGAATCCGAATGGGGAAAACATTCGGAAAACATTTTTTACTTCCTTGTTTTGTGACAAAAAGTCACGCAATTTCCCTCCCCGTCCCTAATTTGCATATGCAAATTCGGATTAGGATTTGGAATCCTGCTGAAAAAGTAGGGATGCACCGAATCCAGGGTTCGGCCTTTATCAGCAGGATTCGGATTCAGTCGAATCCTTCTGCCCAACTGAACCAAATCGTAATTTACATATTTGCTGAAAATTTGCATATTTGCTTAACCGAATCCTTATTTGCATATTTGCTGAAAAAGTAGGGATGCACCGAATCCAGGATTCGGTTCGCGATTCAGCCAGGATTCTGGCTTTTTCAGCAGGATTCGGATTTGGCCGAATTCATCTGCCCAGCTGAACTGAATCCGAATCCTAATTTGCATATGCAAATTAGGGACGGGGGGAAATCTTGTGACAAGTAAGTAAGAAATGTTTTCCCCTTTCCCACCCCTAATTTGCATATGCAAATTAGGATTCGGATTCAGTATTCGGCCGAATCTTTTGCAAAGTATTCAGGGGTTCAGCCAAATCCAAAATAGTGGATTCAGTGCATCCCTATGAAAACAGCAGAATCCTGGCCGAATCCCGAACCAAATCCTGAATTTGGTGCATTTAGTATAAATGTATTCTGGAAAGATTATTAAAATGTCATCACTGTCTTCTTTCATTGAGCTACAACTTCCAACATCCCTCAAAAGGAGAATGGATATCTGGATAGCTGCAGGTTTTAGAAAAATACTCAAAATACGGTATATATTACCAAGAACCTCCCTCTTGCGCTAAAACTAACCCTAATCACTTGCCCCAAGACTCTTAAAAAGTTTCACAGTGGAGAGGGTTAACCCCTAAGTATCACACACACACTGGTTCATATTAGCTGTCTTCTCCCCCCCCCCTTATTATGACCAAGCGCAGCATCTGGGAGCCATTTCTGAACTGACATTAAAATGTGCCAGAACCCAACTCGGAGAGAGAGAGGGGGGGTGGAGGGGGGGTGAGGTAAGCAGGAAAGGAAAACTTATTTCTGATCTAATGATGGGGTTGGCCTGGCCCCATAGGGACACAGAGTGAGGACAAAGAGGCAGGGGAAGGTGGAAAGCAGGCGGGTGCCCCTAAATAAGCCAAGGGATCAGAGCCCGGCTAAATGTCCCAGGCAACGGCTTGATGGCTCTAACAAACCTTGGGCCCCGTTTCAGCTGGGGGGCTCATATTAGGAAACACAACAATTTAGGTCTGGGTTGACCTGTTTATTTAATGGTTGCTATGGAAATCACCCCTGTTAAATAAACCCAGATCTGTCCAGGAGACTAGGAGAGGGGAGGAAAGTCGAGGGGTGGGGGGAGAAGAAGAGGAAGGTAGAGGGATGAGAAATAAAGGACTTTAGCAGCTATGTACTGTATGAAAGGGAAAAGCGGAGAAAGCAGCCAAGGTATACACATGTCAGTACAAATACAATATATCATATAATAATATAGTAAGAACTTCAGGAAAAGCACTGAGGGTGTTTCAGACAAACAACATATGCTACACCTCATTTTATATCTATAGTAAAAATAGAGCTACACTGTTCATATAACTGTTCATATTCAATTTCCATTGAATTATGTTGTACTACTACATCTATACCCCCCCATACCTATGTCTGCCCCACAGCAGAGTCCCTTTCTTTATCCCTGCCCTGTGCCTATGCTGATCTATTACAGAATGTTCTTCCTGCACCCCTGCCCTTTAAACCGCTCTGCTCCTATACTTGTCCTATTATAGGGTGACCCCCCATAACTATTAGAGTCAGCTCCCCCCCACCCATAAACTTGTCCTTGGACTACCACATGGTCCCAAATTAGATTTTTGTTAGGTGCACACCCAATTTAGATTCAATAGTGAGGTGCTAGTCCCATGGAGACCGCCCAAATTAAGTCTCCTAAAGATAAATGTATAAATAGATATAAGAGCTGCACACTCAAATTTTAAAAAGGCAAAAATGTATTACATCACAAAAATTTACACTTACATTTCAGCTATGGCCCATTAGTGGCAAGTTATTGCAAAAAGGATAAAAGGCAGAGATATGCGGAAGTTTCAAATGCTTACTTGGTGGAAGGCAAATGCGTTCCAAGTAAATAGAGCCAATTGAATTCAAACAGGAGGGAATGAGTAGTGAGTTAACCCCCACCTCCCACCATCTATTTAAATATACGTCTCAATGTAATATATATTCCAAAATTGCGTCAGTAAGCTAGACGAACTTCCTAACCTCATCTGATCCTCAATACTAAATGCAGAACTGTGTAATTTCCCATAAAAAAACAAAAAAATGAAAAACTAAACAAAATTAAAGAGAAAAAGAAAAAATAGAAATATAAAAAAACAAAAAAATATCTATATATATTTATATATATATATATATAGACACAATGTCGGGAAAATAATAAGGAAAATCAAGAGGAAACAATTCCAAGCATAATTCGTCATGTGGGAATGAAGATGGAATTAATGTCCCAATCCAATTCTCAAATTAATGTCATCACCTGTAGGAGAGAAGGATTGTGAGTCTCTCAGTGTTATAAAGACATCACAATAGTAGCCTAAGTCAATCATACCTACCCAGGACATAAAGAAACAATTCATATCCAAGAGGAATAGAGTGTCAAGAGCAAACTCTTGTTTGAAATCTGTTCTGCAAAAAACAAGACAAATTTAAGGAATCATTAAGACCATGTTGCGTAATAGTATTCAACTGATAAATCCACTCCGCTTCCTTCCTCAATAGCAGGCCCGGATTTGCTGCAAGGCCGCATAGGCCCGGGCGTAGGGCGGCAAAAAATAGGGGCGGCATGCCGCCCAGCCGCATTATGGGGACGTGTGTGTCCCCATTCAATTACACCAGCTGCGCCAGCATTTTTTCGCCAGCACGCTGGGAAGGGGATGTGTAGGCGGGCGCTAGGACCGCGCGGCCGTCTGGTCGGACCGCGCGGCCTAGGGGCGGTCCACAAAGAAATCAGGCGCTGCTCAATAGGAAGTGTATTCCTATCTATTCCGCCAACTGTATTGGCAGGCGCTATTGAAATGCGCTTGCGTTCCATTTGGTTAAAACGCGCTTCCGAGTCTGCACGCTTCTGTTACAGGGGCGGATGTGACGTCACACGCCAATATTCATGCGATGGGAGATCATAGAAGGAATCATAAAGATATTTAAACCTGTGAAATGTGCACATTCATTCTGCCTTTTATCCTTTTTGCAATAACTTATGGATTTTTCCCCTGATGAAGACCACTCGTGTGGTCGAAATGCGTAGGACCACTAATGGGCTATAGCTGAAATGTAATTGTAAATTTTTGTGATGTAATACATTTTTGCCTTTTTAAAATTTGAGTGTGCAGTCCTTATATGTCCTTATATGTATTTATACCACATGGTCCCATCTGGATATTTAGCCAGTGGACTGGGGGGAGGGGTTTGGTTCTGTATGAGGTAATTTTATTGTAATGTTAGTCTAAATTATGTTTGTATTCTGTTGTAAAGTTTTCAATAAAAAACATAAAGACCCTTATACCTACCCTGTACCATTACCTGCCTTCTTGTTATAACGACCCTGTTCATATACTCTGCTCTGTTATAGAATGCCTCCTTCAATAGGTGCCCTTTAGCTACTTACTGCTAAATACCTACCCCTTCTCTATTAGAGGCCCCATTCCCTATAACTACTCTGTACCTTACCTGCAACTGATTCCCCTAAAGCGTAAATAAAGAAGTAGCTAGAAATGTTGTACATTATGTTTTGTGCTTCTGTACCGGCCCAAGGCAACCACAGCCCTTTAGCAGTAAAGATCTGTGTCTCCAAAGATGCCCCAGTAGCTCCCCATCTTCTTTTCTGCTGATTCACTGCACATGCTCTGTGCTGCTGTCACTTACTGAGCTTAGGGACCCACTCACAATATACAGTACACATAGAATAGAAATGTCACAATATAAGGCTGATTAGTAATTAATATAGATAATTACTACATGGCAGTAGAGAAACCAGTGCAATTAGCATCATAATTTAATAATCAGCAAACCTGTAGCATCAGTTTATATTACAGGGGAAGCTCATTTTCTGCTGGATAATTAGTGACGAGCCCTAAGCTTAGCTTCTCAACAGCCAATCAGAGCCCACTGAGCATGTGAGTGTCACAGACACTTTCCAAGATGGTGACCTCCTGTGACAAGTTTGAAGTCCTGGATCATTGCTGCTATTGACAAGCTGAAACTTTAGGCTGGTGCAATAAGTTCACTATATAAAATATGGCATTTTTAGCCACATTCATTTTTAGGCTTTAGTTCTTCTTTAAATCTGCCCTAACTCCTTTACACGATCCCTGTCTCTATCTCTGATCTATTACACAATACCCCCATACCTATCCTTGTGGTATTACATCATGCTACCCCTGTAACATTACAGTGCCTATACATATGGAGTTTTTGACCATAAGGGCCAAGACACACGTGATTCGTCGCTGCGACTTTTATTAAAACGTGTTCGTGACGACTTATCATGGTGACTTATCAGGTGTAGGCAAAGGTACAAGTCACCACCTGCCGCTAGGATAAATCACAGGTCATTTGTGTTATGGCGGATCTCTCTGTGTATCTGTGTAATCTATTTGTAAAGTCAGATCTGGAATCCTTACAATTACACTTCACTGTTTACATCGAGGCTAATGGGGTTATTTACTAAAGTCCGTTTTTTTCTGGTCAGACTTTTTTTTTTAAAACTGCAAGTTTTATTAAGCATTTTCATATATGGAACATCATATATATGGGTATATATATTATGAGAATAGGGTGAATGGGAAGGGGGAAAAAGAAAAAGAAGGGTGAAGGGGGAGGGGGTAAAGCAAAATCTGGTCGGACTTTTAAAGGGCAAAACGCCATTTCTTTGGGGAGAAAAACTTTAGATTTATTAAACCAGAGGCTGTGAAAAGTCAGAATAAAAAAAGTACTCCATCTTAAACCTGCTGAGGTCGTGTAGAAGTCAATGGCAAATGTCCCTTTTACAATTGGAAGATATCATGATCTGTGCTGGGTTTCGTACGAGAATCTAAAGAATTCATGGTTTTCAGGCGATAATCCAAAAAAAACACACGATTTGGATTTTTTCAAAAGCGAGTCTTTTCCTGCATCAGATTTGTTTGAGTTAATTTATTGATAAGTAAGGTAAAAATGTGGATGGGAGTTTGATCAAAGTTTTTTTTACAAATGAGAAATTGTTATGAGAGATTTTTAAAATAACTTCCTAACTGTCCGTATTTATTTGGGGCCAATTGGCATCAGCACCTAATAACTCAATGATTCTCTCCCACTGAACTGACTGTCACATTCACCAGGTCTGCAGTTCTGTTGCTTGAACCCTCACCTTCCTGTCTGATTCTAATCTGCGGTTCCCCTACTCAGAACGATGTTTTGGCCGGCTGTGCTGTCTGGAATCTGAAAATATGCTCCGAGCAGCCCGCAACTCAACCCCTCTTTCTTTTGTCCTCATATATACGTTCCCTCTTCTGACCTGCATTTCATGAACCTCTCCCAAGTTATGGGCTGGAGCTGACAGAACTAGATATGAAAGTTCTGGTGTGTTACCGTTGTAACAAGGACAATCACAGACTAATTAAAGGAGACGAAAGTTGTTTACCACTTGAGGGTGCCAAATTAACCACTTGGGGGTGCCAAATGTTAGGCACCCCCAAGTGATTGTATTTACTTACCTGAAACCCAGAGCCGTTGCTCATATCAGCAGAAAACTGCACCGGCCCCGGTTTATTCCAGTGAGCACCACAGAGTCATATTCTTCCACCTTCTTCTGTCTTTAAATTTCCCTGGGCCGACGCATGCGCAGTAGAATGAAAAAGCCAAATTTATAGTTAAAGTTTAACTTTTTACTCTAATGCACATGCGCAGCTGGAAGAAGAAGCTGGAAGTGGATCGCTCCGTGGTGCTCACTGGTATAACCCCGGGCCGGTGCAGTTTTCTGCTGATAGGAGCACCAGCCCAGGGTTTCGGGTAAGTAAATACATTCACTTGGGGGTGCCTAACATTTGGCACCCCCAATTTGGTAACGACAAAACAGTTAGGCTTCAAGCAAACAGTGCACTTGATAGTTTTTATAAGAAGTAGGGTTGCCACGGGTCAGTATTTAACCAGACTAGCCAGTAAAATACCAGCCAAGCCCGGGGCCAGTATTATAAATCTTCCTTACCCCTCTATGCCCCCAAATCCTGACTGTCAACCAGCTTAGACCATTTGCAGCACAACCCGACCCCTTTTAATCACAACCACACCCTTTATGGCTATAACTCCTCCCCTCTCTGCTTTGCCCCTTACATCATCATCCAGTACAGGCCAGAAGAAAAGGTGGTAACCCTAATCAGAAGTAGGGTCACCCTCTGGAATCATGGAATCCATACTACTAAATTAGGGGCCCCCTCCACAGAGCCCCAATTATTAGCCCAGTGGTCATATTGGACTAGGGTTGCCCCACCTGGCCGGTACTTTACTGGCCTAGCCAATAAAAATGATGCTTGATGCCAATGTTATTAATAGGAAAAAACGTCAAGAATATAGGAGGGACGACGGTAGAGTCCTGCGCGGGTCCATTTTTTGGGACCCGTACCCGACCCGTACCCGCAACCCGCACCCGCAACCCGCACCCGCAACCCGCATTCTTACCCGCTTGGACCCGCTACCCGACCCGACCCGCAAGTACCTTATCCGCAACCCGGACCCGCGACCCGCTGACCATCAAGAATCAGGAAGTGCTGTCATTAGAAACCGGAAGTGACATCATCAGAAGTCGATATGATAAGGAAAAAAGAAGTAAAACAGGAAGTACATTCATTGTAAACCGGAAGTGACGTCATCGGGATACGGCGTGACCAGAAAAAGGTGCAAATATCGTTAATGAGAAGATCCGCGGCCCGACCCAGGACCTGCACACCCTCAGAATCACCGCCCCGCGGGTATACCCGCACCTGGAACTTCTCAGCACAACCCGCCAGGTACCGCAGGTTTTTGCGGGTAACCCGCGGGTACCCGACCCGCTGCAGGACTCTAAGGGACGGTATGTTTTTTACAGAAAAGGTGCCAACCCTTTGTGGGACTCTTGGGCGAGGTGCCCTGCTTACAAGTAGAATCGGGACCCAATGGAAATAATATATCCAAGCACATATGGCTATGACCCATATCAACCCCAGACAGGGATGTATTTAGGTCCAGTACCACCTAGGCACCAGACCTTTACTGCAACCCCAAACATGTGAAATGACATCATCATCATCATCATCATTTATTTATATAGCGCTGTCAAGATACGCAGTGCTTTACTGCAGTTATAGCAAACAGGGAATAAATGGTGGATAGCAGACAAGGATTACAGAGTACAATAGGGTTTACAAACTAAAAGGTCAGGGTACAATTGAGACATTAGGATTGTATAAACAATTTGTCATTTTTGATACAGCAATGATTAATTAAGGTACATCGAATAGGCCTCTTTAAACAGATGGGTCTTTAAGGAGCGCTTGAAAGTTTGGAAGGAAGGGGAAAGTCTGACAGCTTGTGGCAGAGAGTTCCAGAGAAAAGCAGAAGCCCGAGAGAAGTCTTGTAGACGAGAATGGGCAGAAGTCACCAGAGGAGAAGTGAGGCGAAGATCAGAAGCAGAGCGTAGGTTTCGTGAAGGAGTGTATTTGGAGATTAGAGATGAAATATAGGGAGGGGTTTCTTTATTAAGGGCCTTGAATGTGAGTGTAAGTAATTTGAATTTGATTCTAGATGAGATTGGGAGCCAGTGAAGGGACATGCATATGGGAGCAGCTGATGTTGAGCGGCGAGCTAGATGAATGAGTCTAGCGGCCGCGTTTAGAATAGATTGGAGTTGTGAAAGGTGACTTGTTGAAATACCTGTGAGGAGTAAGTTGCAGTAATCAAGGCGGGAGATGATGAGAGACTGAATCAGTGTTTTAGTTGATTCTGAACTGAGATAGGGTCGTATTCGAGCAATGTTGCGCAGTTGAATACGGCAAGATTTTGCAAGTGTTTGAATGTGTGGTGAAAAAGATAGATGAGAGTCTAAGATGACTCCTAGGCAGCGTGCCTGTGTGGTGGAATGAAAGGTGATGTTGTTTACGGTGAGTGATATCTGAGGGACAGGGGAAGATCTTGGAGGAAATATGATGAGTTCTGTTTTAGAAAGGTTCAGTTTCAGGTGGCGCTGTGACATCCAGGAGGAGACAGCAGAGAGACAGTCTGTGACTTGGGAAAGGACAGAGTTAGAAAGATCAGGAGTAGACAAGTAGAGTTGGGTGTCATCAGCATAAAGGTGATACTGAAGTCCAAATGACTGAATGAGTTTTCCTAGTGAAGTTGTATAGAGCGAGAACAGCAGGGGGCCAAGAACAGAGCCTTGAGGAACTCCAACAGAGAGTGGGAAAGTAGTAGAAGTAGAGTTAGAGAAGGAAACTTTAAAGGAACGGTCAGACAGATAAGATGTAAACCATGAAAGAGCAGTGTCCCGAATGCCAGATGAGTGTAGAATGTCAAGGAGGAGTGTGTGGTCAACTGTATCAAAAGCTGCAGAGAGATCAAGAAGGATTAGAATGGAATAATGACCTTTAGACTTTGCCAATAGAAGATCATTGGTTACTTTGGTGAGTGCAGTTTCAGTCGAGTGTGATGGGCGGAAGCCAGATTGCAGGGGGTCGAGGAGGGAGTTGTGAGTGAGATGCTGGATCAGGCGTTTGTAAACAAGCCTTTCTAGTATTTTGGATGCGAATGGAAGAAGGGAGACCGGTCGATAGTTAGTGGGAGAGCTGGGATCAAGGGAAGGTTTTTTGAGGATAGGAGTGATTAGTGCTTGTTTGTATAATGATGGAAAGGTACCAGTAGAGAGTGAAAGATTGAATAAGTGGGTAAGTGCAGGAGAGAGTGTGTCAGAGATTGGGTGGAGAAGGCGAGAGGGTATGGGGTCAAGGGAGCAGGTGGTGGGTTTTGAGCTGGCTAGAAGTTTGCTAACTTCATCTAGAGTTGCAGGGGTGAAGGAGTGCAAAGTAGATGTGAGTGGACTGCACGTTGGTCTGAGATTGTTGTCGGACGGTATGCTCAGCCTAATGAGATCGATTTTTTCATTAAAGAAATGAGCAAGGTCTTGGGCGGTAACATTAATAGGTGGAGGTGGTGGAGGGGGGCATAGGAGTGAGTTAAATGTGGCAAACAGCTGCTGTGGTTTGGAGGACATAGTAGATATTAGATGAGAGAAGTATTGTTCTTTGGCTAATGATAGAGCTCGGTTATAGCAGGAGAGCATGAATTTGAAGTGGATGAAGTCAGGATCAGTTCGTGACTTTCTCCACCGTCGCTCAGCTGATCTACTACATCTTCTGAGGTACCGTGTTACACTAGTGTGCCAGGGTTGGGGTTTAGCTGGCCGGCTGTGACGGGTGGTAGAAGGTGCAAGGGAGTCAAGTGCTGTTGAAAGGGCATCGTTGTAGAGAGAAGCTGCAATATTGGGACAGGAGAGAGTATTAATATGAGATATGGATTGTGCTGATACTGTTGATAATTGTTGTGGTTCAAAGGCATTAAGGTTTCTGTACGTGTGGGTAGAGAGAGATGGTTGTGAAGGTGCAGGTGAAAGCAGTATCTGAAAGGAGAGTAGATGATGGTCAGACAGAGGGTAGGGAGAGTTAATTAAGTTGTATGGGCAGCATGAGTGGCAGAATATAAGGTCAAGAGCATGACCCTCGATGTGGGTAGGTGAGTCGGTCCACTGAGAGAGACCAAAAGAAGCTGTTAGAGAGAGAAGTTTAGAGGTGGCAGCAGAATCAGAGTTGTCAATGGGGATGTTGAAGTCCCCTAAAATGAGAGCAGGTGTCTCACTGGAGAGAAAGTATGGAAGCCAGGCAGCAAAGTGATCCAAGAAGGTGGAGTAGGGACCTGGGGGGCGATATATGACAGCAACACGCAGAGAGATTGGAGAAAACAAACGTATGCTGTGGACTTCAAAAGAAGTGAAGGAGAGAGAGACATTCACGCACACCTTGTGCCGGGGGAGGGTACGGGGCTTTTTTTTTGTGATCCCGAAAGTGATGTAAATGCAGATGTACATCACTTCCGGGATCACAAAAATAGCCCTGTACCCTCTCCAGGATTTGATTGGGAAGTGTAACTGCAGCAGCAGGGGGGATTATATAGGCAAAACCGCTATACATCATCCCTTCCTACAACTGTGGTAGTGCAATCATCCCTAATTACATCCCCACCCACAACTGAGTGCTCCAGACAGACCAGTGGGGATCACAACTTTTAGTAGTTTGCCAAACAAATCATCTGGGAATAGGTGGGTGTGGCTGGTGCATGAGGCCTAGTCACTTTTTAGTTAGGCCATTGATTTTCACAAAAGGAGTGCCAGCCTGCATTATTGCTAATAATTGTTCCCTATTGCTTACTTACAACCTTCCCCATTAACCCCAACACTAAAGCTAGTGCCAATTAGACATGTTTTTGTCAATGAGATTTCCCCCTGAGACAAGCTGCTGTAAAAACTTCCCACGAATGACATTAACCCAAAGCACCCATAACCTTTTTGTCATTATAACTGTACATATAACCATAATGTAGTGCGGGAGCCCAGGATTATTGGAGGTATATTATTATATTATTATTACATTACCCAATGCTTGGGACCTGGACTTTACGGATAACGGATCTTTCCATAATTCGGATTTTCATATCTTAATTATACTGGAAGATCATATAAACATTTAATAAACATAATTGGCAGTTCTGCTTTCAATAAGGTTTAATTATATCCTAGTGTGAATCATGTACAAGGGACTGTTTTATTATTACAGAAAAAAAGGAAATTATTTTTAAAAATGTGAACTATTTGGATAAAATGGGAGGCAGCTTTCTGTAATATGGAGCTTTCTGGATAAACAGGATCCTATGCCTGTATTTATATATACATATACATAATATATAGCTATTATGTACAGGTGTGTCCTATTTGAGTAGGGGTCATTTTGGTCAGCTGACCCTCTATTCAATAACGCAATACTATCATTGTTGCTTGGAACAAAACATACATCACTTCATTGTATCTGAGGTCACTTTGTAATGCTAAATTCAGAACCCGGAGATTCTTTATGATTCCATAAAAATAAACAACAGGCCTGTTTAGCGTTGGATGTCTCAGACTTTATCTGTCTTTTATTGCACTGCTAGACCCAACTTGTCTCTGGGACATTGTGTGTAGCCCTAGGCAGGGACTGAGTGCACACAACAAAATGCAGCCACAAGACTTTTGGCCTCTGACCTCCATAAAAAGAGAAAAGACATTCCTTGTTAAGTGCCCAATATGTGTGTAATAAACAGCCTCCTCCCATCCTGTGGACATAAACATGGTGTTAGACTAACCCCAGGCTACAGTTATTATAGCACCAGCTCTGCACAGGAAGGGTATGGGGTACCTTTCTGTCTGCATGGACAGATATTTGGTTGTGAGCAGCAAGCCAACAATAAGTGGTTTGGGTTGTCACCTTTTCTGGAAAAAATACCGGCCTTCCTATATATTTATCTTTTTTTCCCTATTAATAACATTGGGATCAACCACCAGAATTTCTGCTTGCGCCGAACAGAGTGCGGAGCGCATAGAGGTAAGCAAACGCACAAGTCTGGCAGGGACGCCTTACACGTGTTTTGTGGTATTATATTTGGAATTGGCCCTTGGATACTGAGAAGGAACTGGCCAAAATGCCATTCATTAGCCTCTCCCAACACAAAAATCGCCCTCTGTCCATGTAGAGAAGTAGAACACGGCATCATTAGGAAACATGTGACATCAAATCAGAGTAGTATTTGCGCCAAAGACTATTTGGCAACATCTCCTCCTCCACTTGTGTACTCACACCCTCCCACCCTCCAGTCATTCACTCTCTTGGTCAGAATTGCACCCTAGGAGCTGCCTCTGCTGCCTACCCCTGGCTCCAGTATCGCATCAAATTACAGATGGTAGAGACCTCTGTGTGGTCTAATCAGGTACAAGTGCAACCCACATTCCCCTGTACCCACGGATTTATAACAGCTTTACCTGTCACCCAAACTTGTACTGACTGGTTCCCATAAAATCAGAAGTGACATCATCATCATCATAAACCTAAATGATGTCATTATAAACTGGAGGAGAAGGGAAGATGGAACTGAAATCAAGGAGCCTATTTTGCAACCTGACCCACTGATCTGCCACCAAATGTCAGATTTTCTACCTACAACCCCTATTGAACCCAAGCTGCTGCAGGACTCTTTCAAAAGGTTGCTAAAGAGGCTATAGATACATAACAGTGAAAGCTAAATGAATGTGTGTATGTACATAGACGGGATTTTAGAAGATGACAGTGATAGCATTTTGAAAAATAGTGAGACCACCTTGTGAGCACAATCCCACTACATCCATAAGAAAAGTAATATATGTTACAGGTGATACTAATGATGGAAGGGCTCACATGGGTGGTGTTCACATGGAGGTAAACTCTCAGGGGATAAAGAAGTTAAGGGTACACCCGAGATGCCAAACTACTGCATCTAATACTACAGCTCATTTTGTGGCTTTGGGTCTTTTTGCGGCTTTGGTACTCCGGCTCTTCGGGACTTCTGCGAGTTGGGCACGACTTCGGCAGCTTCAGCACGGATTCGGCATGGCTTTGGCGTTGTCAAGGGGGGCCTGACTATTTGAAAAGTGCAGCACAGCTGGGCCCCCCTTTAGGCACAACAGTACCCCCTGTGCCCCCCTGATGGCGACCCTGCCTGCTCCTATACCACTGGCCACCTTCTGTTGTAAAGTTTTCAATAAAAAGCCTAATTGTAGACCACAACAACATGTAACATTTGTGGATTCCTTGAGTATTATAAATTATGTTAAAACTGTATTACTGACAAGAATTGTATTATATGGCCCTCACAACCTCTAAATGACCCATTTTCTTGAGAATTAATATGAAACCTAAGGGTCCAGGGTGCTGATTAGAGCTCTCCAGACTGCTACAGTATAAGAACTACAAAATGCATGCAGTCACTTTTGCACAGTCTGCTCCTTGACCTTAGACAGCATGCACATAGATCACTCACTTTCTCTGGAAGGAACGTGCAAACCATGTCACCCAAAGCTGATGCCAACTTATAACTCTCAGCATCCTTCAGCAAACAATGGTGAGAAGGAGCTTGGAGCTATAGATCAGTAACAGCTGAAGGCACACAGCATGTAAGTGACAGAGTCTAACTCTTACAGGATGAAGTCATTCCCACTGAAAAACAATATGGTGCATCTTCTTCTTTTTTCTTCATTATTGCAAATTCTCACGCGATTTAAAGGTAGCAGCGCCAAGTAAAATTTTTCATATCTCAAAAAACCGTCAGTGTATTGAACCCTATGTACATTGACCAGATACCTATTAGGCAGGGCTGCAAAAAAGGAGAGACAGATGTAGTATCACTGTATGGAGCCTCCTGGATCCCTAAAAAGCCACACTTAATTCTGGACAGAAAAAATACTGGGAGACCAAAATGTCCAAGTGAATGAGAACTGCTGATGCTAAAGATTACTCTAGGCCGGTGATCCCCAACCAGTGGCTCATCAGCAACAAATAATCAGGTCCGGACTGAGAATTAAAATAGGCCCTGGCATTTCAGGTACACAGAGGCCCAATCAGCCCACATAGAGGCCCAAAGAGAGGCCCACCAGCCCACTAAATACTGACTGTCTATGGCACCTTATAGCAGCCCCTCTGGCATTTGCCAGAACTCACAGATTGCCAGTCCGGGCCTGAGCGACATGTTGCTCTATGACCCCTTGGAGGTTGCTCACAGCGGCCTCAAAGCAGGTGTTTATTTTTTAATTCCTGGTTTGAAGGCAAGTTGTAGTTGCATAAAAACCAGGTGTGCTGCCAAAAAGAATCCCCTGTAGGCTGCAAGTCCACATACAAATAGTCACTATCTGGCACACCCAAGAACTTTTTTCATGTTTTTGTCACTCTCCAACTTTTTTTACATCTGAATGTGGGTAAAAAAAAAGGTTGGGGACCCCTGCTCTAGGCTGTCAGGTCATTAAAGATGACATTCACATGACAAATGTCCCATCCTATACAGTAGTTGTTTGGATACTGTAGAGTTGGACCACAAACTTGTTCTCGGTCAGTCAGTAACTCCATAAATATGTTAATGGTATTTATAAGTGTATCTTAATTTTCTAATTAAGTTGTCATTGTATTTGAGGAACAAGGAGATCGTAAAAGGGATGTTAAAGGACAAAGAGAATACAAAATTAGATGGAAAACCTTTCCCCAACAATAAATTGCTTGTCTTTTACACAAGTGCAGGTACAAAGAGCAGAGAGAGAGAAAGCAGGTATTTTTCAGGCCGATCTCTGTTCCGTGTTCCTGTACTCAGGTGGCAGCTGTTCATTTTAGTGCAGATACACGGAGATGCGGAAGAGAGCAGATTCACTTCTCTTTGCTGTAGAAAAAACACAGGCCAGGAGAATAACATCCAACACTCCATGTGCCTTTGCCCTCAGGTATAATGAGAAAAAAGGAAAAGAGGGGGGATTATCTATCACCCTATAATAGCACGTAATGAGGAATAGATGGGAATAAGCCATATCACAAGGAAGAGATTCATTCCTGTATTGCTGTCAGTCATGGATTCTAGGGAAAACAGATTCCTACCCGGATGAAGCATTCAGAGTGAAGGAGGTCAATGGCCGACTGAAGCTGCTTATGTCCCACAGCAGAAGCTCTGTGTCCCTGACCTGGAATGTGTGAAGGTCACAACAAAATGGTGAGAAAATATTTCAAGAAGAAAAAAAACAAGGAAAACCAAAGAGAGAGAAATTATAAAGTTGAACAGAATAATATGGCCGTCTCCGATTAAAAGAGAACTAAATACTAAAAATGAATGTGGCTAAAAATGCCATATTTTATATACTGAGCTTATAGCACCAGCCTAAAGTTTCAGCTTGTCAATAGCAGCAATGATCCAGGACTTCAAACTTGTCACAGGGGGTCACCATCTTGGAAAGTGTCTGTGACACTCACATGCTCAGTGGGCTCTGATTGGCTGTTGAGAAGCTAAGCTTAGGGCTCGTCACTAATTATCCAGCAGAAAATGAGCTTCCCTGGCTGTAATATAAGCTGATGCTACAGGTTTGCTGATTATTAAATTCTGATGCTAATTGCACTGGTTTCTGTGCTGCCATGTAGTAATTATCTGTATTAATTACTAATCAGCCTTATATTGTGACATTTCTATTCTATGTGTACTGTATATTGTGAGTGGGTCCCTAAACTCAGTAAGTGACAGCAGCACAGAGCATGTGCAGTGAATCAGCAGAAAAGAAGATGGGGAGCTACTGGGGCATCTTTGGAGACACAGATCTTTACTGCTAAAGGGCTGTGGTTGCCTTGGGCTGGTACAGAATATTGGTACAACATATGTATGGTTTAGTTCCCCTTTATTAACTATAAAACAGTAGAGTAAAAAGGAATTACATTATCTCTCTACATAATTGTACATATACATGAGAGGATAAAACTATAATAATAGTCTTAATGGAGATACATGTGAAAGGTGATACTGACAGCACAGTCAATGTATGATTACTTAATAGGGGCTGCTGGCTTTCTGTCCACTCCCTAACCCCCCATGTTTACATATCCTCATTACAGAAGCAGCCGACCATTTAGCATGATAACGGCTCACCTTTAAGTTAACTGTAAGTACATTATAGAATGGCTAATTCTAAGTAACTTTTCAACTAGTCTTTATTTTTTCTTTCTTTATAGTTTTTGAATTATTTGCCTTCTTCTTCTGACTCTTGCCAGAATTTAAATGGGCGACACTGACCCCATCCAAAAAAAATAAAATGCTCTATAAGGCTACAAATCTATTGTTATCACTACTTTTTATTACTCGTCTTTCTTTTGAGGCCTCTCCTATTCATATTCCAGTCTCTTATTTAAACCAATGCATGGTTGCTAGGATAATATTTACACTGGCAACCAGATTGTTGAAACTGCAAACTGGAGAGCTGCTGAATAAAAAGCTAATTAACTCAAAATCCACAAGTTATAAAAAAAAAAACGAAAACCTATTGCAAATTGTTTCAGAATATCACTCTCTACATCATAATAAAAGTGAATTTAAAGGGGAAAAATCTTTTTAATGTTGCCTGACGGGACATAAAACAAAAATCAGACCAAGCTTAAGTTGTCTGTTTTATGCTATTACTTGATACATGTAATGCCTGTTCATATGTTTACTTTTTTTTACTTCTATTGAATGTTATTGGATCCTGAGTAGAAAATATGCCTGCATACAACTTATGTTTATAATACAAGCCTTAGTGCCAGGGAATAGTTTATAACACAAGTATGTGTGTGCCTGGTGCAAGAATAATAAATCCCGCACATGATGGGTGTGTATTCAGCTTGACAAATAAACAGATGCTCCTTGTGATTTATTGAGGATGATACGAACCTGCACAGCCAATAATGTTCAAACTGAGATTTCAAAATTGTGAACTGCAAAAAGGGAACTTGTTTACCATTTTTTCAAAAACTGAAGTTTACAGTTACAGTGTCTCTGGTATTTCAGTCTGGCACCTCAGTGATCCAGGTGCAGTTTCAGAATATGTTACAATTTGCTATATTAGTAGATACATTTATTAGCAGTGTCTATGGGAATATTCGCAACATATTTATCAATTCTATCAGTTGCCTTTAATGAAACTCAGGGACTCTGCTCTGGGACAAAGATAAGAAATGTAGCAACTAAATGTATCAATTTAGTTAACGAGTCAGCGACCCTCCCCGGAGCTGCTTTAGGGTAAAGGTGGCCATACATTGAGAGATCCGCTCGTTTGGCGATGTCGCCAAACGAGCGGATCTCCCTCCGATATGCCCACCTGTGGGCAATATCGGGCTGATCCGATCATGGGCCCTAGGGCCCAACGATCGGATCCTGACGATGCCCAAACGGGCGGTCGGATCGCGGGACCGCATCAACGAATAGATGCGGCTGCGATCCGACGGGATTTTCTGTCCCATCCGATCGAGATCTGGCCGACTTTCGGCCAGATCTCGATCGGTGAAGCCCGTCGTGGGGCCCCATACACGGGCCAATAAGCTGCCGACACGGTCTGTCGGCAGCTTTTATCGGCCCGTGTATGGCCACCTTTAGTTCACATGAGGAGATTCGGGGAGATTTTGTCGCCTGGCGACTAATTGCCTCGTCTTCTGAGCGACAATCTCCCCAAACTGCCTCAGCGTGTTTTCCCATAGGCTATAATGAAAAATCGAATGTGCTAAAGCACACGCGGCGATGCATTTTCCATAGTCGCCCAAAGTTGCCTCCGTGAGGCAACTTCGGGCGACTATGGAAAACACATCGCTGCATGTGCTTTGGCGACTTTTCATGGGGAAAAAATGAATCAGTTTTCATGGGGGGGGGAAATGAATCAGTTAATAGTGCTGCTCCAGCAGAATTCTGCACTGAAATCCATTTCTCAAAAGAGCAAACAGATTTTTTTATATTCAATTTTGAAATCTGACATGGGGCTAGACATTTTGTCAATTTCCCAGCTGCCCCTGGTCATGTGACTTGTGCCTGCACTTTAGGAGGTAAATGCTTTCTGGCAGGCTGCTGTTTTTCCTTCTCAATGTGTTTCAGTGGGACATGGGTTTTTACTATTGAGTGTTGTTCTTAGATCTACCAGGCAGCTGTTATCTTGTGTTAGGGAGCTGTTATCTGGTTACCTTCCCATTGTTCTTTTGTTTGGCTGCTGGGGGGGGAGGTGGTGATATCACTCCAACTTGCAGAACAGCAGTAAAGAGTGATTGAAGTTTATCAGAGCACAAGTCACATGACTTGGGGCAGCTGGGAAATTAACAATATGTCTAGCCCCATGTCAGATTTCAAAATTGAATATGAAAAAATCTGTTTGTTCTTTTGAGAAATGCATTTCAGTGCAGAATTCTGCTGGAGCAGCACTATTAAATTTTGAAAACATTTTTTTTTCTCAGGACAGTATCCCTTTAAAGGCAACTGATAGAATTGATAAATATGTTGCGAATATTCCCATAGACACTGCTAATAAATATATCTACTAGTTAGAAGGTGAAAATGAAACTTTACACTTCAATATTAGAAAAACCGTCACAAATAGAAGGTAATTGAAAAAAGTATTTGTTTCTGGTTAACTATCTGAAACGAAAGGAACTGAAAAAGGTGTCGGAAGATGAACAACCCCTTTATATAGGGTCCCAAGCATGTCTGCCATGATATAGATTTTGAAAAAAGGGCTGCTGGTTCATAACATTTCCATGTTTTAATATGCTACCAATAGGACTGTTTTTAATGGAATTGGCTGGTGCTCTGTGCAATTGATTCTATCTTATGATAGAACAGTTATGTCTTTCTGCCATTGCTCTAGGAGGCCAGGCAATTTAAACTTCAGGTTAGGTGGGCATAGAATGTAGGCAGTGATTCAAGCTTTCTTGAAGTAGTGACCATCAGATGTCAATGAAAATTGGGCCTGTGCTGAGTCTTATTTGGAGAAAATTATGGAACATTTAGTTGGGGAGGTTGTGTTTGCGTTTAAAGATTGAAAACTCCTTCATTCTAGAGGGGTTGCACCTTAGCACCGGGAGGACTGAACTCTCCTTACTGCTGCAAGCAGAAGCTCTGGGCAATATTATTAGGAAGATTTCAACAAATAAATACAGCCAATCAGGAGCAGAGTAAAGTAGACAGGGTCAGTGTCGGACTGGCCCACAGGGATACCAGGAAAACTCCCGGTGGGCCCAGGTGTCAGTGGTCCCTCATGCTGCTAAACGTTTGGCCTATTTCATGGCCATTCCCTATTTCTATGAAAACAAAGTGGCTAAATAGGTGGAATAATTGATTAGTATAAAGAAACAGACTAGGAGAATAGAGATTGATTGAGGAGATGAAGAATAATAGTACTGAGAGTGGGCCCCTGGTCTAAGGTTTTTGGGTGGGCCCCTGGTGTCCCAGTCCGACACTGGACAGGGTGACTCTGTCCACAAGTAGGGGCATTTTGGGGAAAGGTGCCGCCCTCAGTGTCGGACTGGGCCGGCAAGACACCGGGAGAAAACCGGCCCAGACCTGTCCCCCTCTGCCCTATAAAGTAATAATCCTGCGCAGCCTGACCACACATTCGCGCACAGCTCGCCGTGTCTGCGCATGTGCTTGCAGCACACAGGGTCTGTGCATGCACACATATCGCAGCGCATGTGCCAGGCAAGGGAGTCAGAGGTCTGGAGGGGGTCCCTGGGGACTGCCAGGAGGGCCTTTCCTTTGCAGCCCTGGTGGCCCCCATGGCTTCAGTCCGATCCTGGCCACCCTGAAGTGGACTATTGGATGCTGCCCCTCCGATATTAGTTTCTTATCCTGGAATGGGTGAATTGGGGCCGCATTGCTATTTAAAATAGTGCAATAGTGCCCTCTGCACAAGAATGACCAAAATTCTGATTTAAAAATCGGAACTTTGGCTTTTTTAGTTGCCAGGGGCAGAAAAACTTGTTATGTTTCTCAACTCGCATCCTGGCAGCAGCACCACTGCCCGCAAGATTGATCAGACAGATGTACAGACTGTATTGCTGGGCCTCAGGGTTAAGTAGGGTTGCCTCCAGGCTAGTATTTTACCAGCCTGGCCAGTAAAAATGTTGCTTGATTCCAATGTTATTTATAGGGAAAACCATCAAAATATAGAAAGGTCTGTATTTTTTCCAGAAAAGATGGCAACCCTGGGGCTAAGTGCAAAGTATTGACATGTTCTTTTCCCATCTGCTTTTTTTTCCCCCCCAGGATTACAGGGAATAATGTTGCAAAATGTAGTGAGTTTTGCTGAGCCTTGTGCATCAGTTACAGGTAAGAGCTCAGTGTATGTTAGTAGGAATATATACATGTGACTATATGCATGTTCCTTGGGTGCTGTAGCTGGGATGGGATCTGCTTGTTACTATTTTTAGACTTCACCCCAGCTCGGCCAGCACTTCCCACGACCCTGCTCCCTACAATCCCACACACTTCCTGCAGTCAGAGCGGGGACACAAAACACTCCCTGTGTGTCATTTCATTGTAACATGCATCAAATCGGGGGGATGGAGGGGCTGCAGGATTCTAATTTACTAGTCCTTTCTTGCTAGCAACAGACTACTGGCATCCTCCAGCCATGTGTATTTGTACAAAGAGATGAGGAAGGTGGGTCTGGAGTTTGCACCTACCTGTCACTTGTAAATAATGTGTTACCGGTAGTGCAACGTTTCGGGGCACGCCCCTTTGTCAAACATAATGGATCTCTGTAAATTGGTACATTTACGTGTATAGGTGCAACAATCAATTCAAGTCCACATTAATTAGTGGTATAGAGAACACTTGAAAGCACAACTTTTTATTAGTCCAAAATAATAAGGAAAAAGGAGAAAAAATGCATAAAAAAGTCTCCCAAAAGCAAATAATAGTCTCTGATTAGTTTTCCAGGTAATAAAGTTCATAGTCCAGAGGGAAAGTATCTGAATGCAATGTTTCATGTGTAGCAAACAATTGTAACAAAGTACAGTACCTATAAGACAAACACATGGACACAAAAATGGTTACAATTTGTAACTTAATATTTTTTTTACCCTGTCTCTGAAGGAAAAGAAAGGGGGAAATACCTGTCCCTGCGTCAGGATTTTGTATATAGTTTTCTTATCTGTAAAAAATTACCGTATATACTCGAGTATAAGCTGTCCCGAGTATAAGCCGAGGTTACCTCCAAAAACTGGGAAAGCTTATTGACTCGAGTATAAGCCTGGGATGAGAAATGCAGCAGCTTCTGGTAAGTTTCAATCAAAAAATTGAGGGTTTCTGCTCCCATTGGAGGTGCCGGCGTCTCGTTTTTGGATGTCGGCGACCATTCTTGGACGCCGGTGAATATTCTTGGAGACTATTCTTGGACGCCGGCGACTATTCTTGGACGCCGGCGACTATTCTTAGGCACCGGCGACTATTCTTAGATGCCGGCGACTATTCTTAGACGCCGGTGACTGTTTTTGCTCTTGACCTGAGTATAAGCTATAAGCCAAGGTAGAGTTTTTCAGCATATTTTGGGGGCTGAAAAACTCGGCTTATACTCAAGTATATACGGTAATTGAAACAAGATATAATACATTCATAAATAACCAGCCATACCAAACTCTTCATTAAGACCTTTAGGGTATTTGGTCTGAAGTAGCCAAATCCAGTAACACTCTCTTTGTATTACAATTCTTTTTTTATCCTGTCCTTGGTGTACGATTAGTTTCTGTAGGATTTGCCAATGGAGTTATGCTACTCGATGGCCATTCGTGAAAAAATGTCTGGCGAGCCATGTTTCTTTTTTATATTTATTCGAGGCTGTTTTTTTCTGTAGTTTCACATTTTTGGAGCTACAAGAGGAGGCTGATAGTTACGGATTGTTGATTTATGTTCATTTAACCTTGTTTTTATGGGTCTTGAAGTCTGCCCTACATAGGCTAAACCACAGGGGCATTTGGTGCAATAAATAACATCCGAGCTATATGCATGTAAAGGTTTAATAAGTTGTCCAATTATTTTCCTCGTCTGTGAGAGAAAAGAGGAGGAGTTTGGAACATATGGCCATATTTTATGTCCCAATGTCTTATAATTGTGTTTCTGCTCACCTTAGAATTATCATCATATGAACTGATAAAAGGGATTCTCGATGTTGTATTTAAAGATGTAGCCTTTTTTCTGGACAATAGTTTATTTCTGGGGATTCTCCGTACCTCTTTGTGTTTTTCTTGTAAATTGTCTAATTTATATCCCTTTTCCTTAAATTTTTCCATCATTTTGGTTGCCTCTGATTCGTATAGAGCATCAGTCGATGCAATTTGTCTTGCTCATAGGAATTTACTTTTTGGGGGACCATGTACTAAACCCGGGGATGGAAACTATTACATAATAATAAATTGTTTCTGTCTGTGGGTTTGGTATAGACACTTGTACCAAAAGATGAACCTGTAAATTGAATATTAACATCCAAAAAGTGTAGTTCAGAAGGACTAACCTCTAAGGTAAATTTAATAGAAGCATGTACTTCATTAAGGTATTTAAGGAAATTATCCAAGGTGTCCAGTCTACCAGACCAGAGATAAAAAGTATCGTCCATATATAGAGCATGTATGCATGAATAAATTGTGTGTACTCACCCATGGCAAAAACATGTCAATGTAAATGGCCATATGGAGCCCACATTGGAGACAATTGGTCTGTAGGGGGGGGGTAGTTTGGCTTTTGTGGATCTTAGGAAGGAAGTATACGTATGGAACTTTCGGATGCACATTAAACAACAGTTGATATACATCATCAGTAATTAGTCCTTCTAGGACCGCAGCATTAAGCAAGACGTTAATTTCATTTTTAAACTTCAAAGTGGGGTCACCCCCTAACATTTTATACAGTGTTTTGTTTGTCAAATGACCTTCAGCTTCCCTATTATAATCCGCTGTATTAAGCATTACTATGCCCCCACCTTTATCGGCTTTTGTGATAGTTATATCTGAATTAAGGTAGCCATAGACGCAAAGATCCACTCGTTTGGCAAAATCCCCAAACGAGCAGAGCTTTCCCTGATATGCCATTAACGAGCATGGTTATATCGGGGGTAATCTGATTGTTCGGCCGTATAGCCGAACGATCTGATTACGATGCGCAATGGGCTCCGGCGGGATCGGTCGGGTTCATATCAACCCTGACTGATCGACCAAACGACCGATCTCCGCAGGACGAAAGATGTCGGCGCACGCCACACACGATCCGAAAATCGTACGAATCCTCGATTCGTACGATAGGATCTGTGTGTCTATGGCCACCTTTAGCCTTTAAAGATTTCAAAGCCGCTCTTTCCTCTGCATAAATATTACATACATGATGTTTAGGTTTTTTTTGTAAGATTCTATTAAAATCCAACATTACCACTGTTTCGAAAGCCTCTATTGTGTGGTAATTACCCGGAAGCACAAAATTGCTTTTGAAGTCGGACACAGTTTGATCATTAGAGGTAATGGATGGCTTATCACAAAAATATGCCTTCAATTTAAGCGATCTTATAAACTTAAACAGGTCCACATATGTAGGAAATGGAGGAGCAGTATAGGTGGGTACGAAGTTAAGCCCTTTGCTAAGCACTTTAAGTTCGGATTTACTACGGCTGTATTTGTAGAGGTTGAAGATGGTGTTAACCTGCAGCTTGTTTTCTTCTGTGTGCTCTGTAGAGAGGCTGTCTTGTATCTTCTTTCCCCTCCTGGTTTTGCGCTTTGTGTGCGACGGCCTTCCCCTAAAAAAGAAACCACAGAGTGCTGAGATCCGGCTGGCAATGTCTGTGTAAGTTCCGATGATTGCTCGGAGGCTCTGTCTGTTGAGATCGCTGAAGAGGTGCGATATTTTTGTGTAGTACGTCTGGAGTCTTTCCAAGAGTAGACCTCCCCTTTGCTGTAATCAACCGTGTCTCACCTGAATTTGCGCAACTTTACTTCACCTCTAATTCTCGTAGTAGCATGGCGTTGGATTCTCCGCTGTTTCGATATTCCTCCTCCATGGTAATTAGCTGCTGTTTTAACTCTTTCGTTCCTGTTTGCAGCTGTTGAATGGTGAGGGTAATCAGGTCTAAGCTGCAGCGATTCAGGATGCTTTGCCACTTCTGCAGAAATTCCTGGTTGTCTTTGAAAAGTGCTGGTTGTAACATAACCCGCAACCCGTGTGGGATCCTTTGTGCCTTGGCATATTCCGCGAGGGAGGACATATATTCCTATATATTTCCCGTCGTTTCAGATTTTCTAATTTACAGAGAACTTCAGTCCCACTTAGTGCGGCCGTTGTCGGAAGGCTTTGTGGCAGATTTATCAAGGGTCAAATTTCGAGTGTTAAAAAACCCTCAAATTCGACCCTCGAAGTAAAATCCTTCTAATTGGAATGTCGATTTTTAAGCAATCGATCAAATGATTTTTATTTGATCATAAAAAGTGCCCAAAACCTATCTACAATGTCCCCATAAGTTAACATTCAATTCGGTAGCTTTTATTTGGCAAAGTATTGAGTCGAAGGATTTTTTTAAAGAGACAGTCCTTCGTTTATCGAATGTTCGAGCGATTTTTACTTCAAATCGTTCGATTCGATCGAATTTGACCAATTCGATGGTCGAAGTACCCAAAAAATTACTTTGAAATTCGAATATTTTTGGATTCGAACTATTCTCTCGAGCTTAGTATATCTTCCCCTATGTGTAGCGTTGAGGATTTTCTTTCTTTCAGCCACAGAGAAGCTAAACATGTCTGCCCGATGATCCGTGGTAATGTCCGCGAATGACATAACGGTGTTGTAGCGGGGTGCTGAAAGCGTATTGCTCTGTGGGTTCTGGCAAATGCCAGAGGGACTGCTGTAAGATGTCATAATCACTCACTATTTGCAGAGCACTCTTTGGGCCTATCTCTGGACCTGTAATTGTGTTCCCCACTTTACTGGTATCTGTTTTTGACTCATGAACAAACAGTTCATATACTACTATCTGCAAAAAGTATAAACTCTACAAATGTGGTTGGGAGGCAGAGGTACAAACTGATTTTGGTGTAGGGAGCACTCAAGCCTTCTGCCTCCTGCTTGTAGCATGTACACCCCACCCAAGTGCAGACCCCTTCTTTCTATGACTAGCAGTATATGTGTTCCATCAATGATGCCACCCATAAAAACTTATTGCCATTGGCCCAGACCTTTGTGGCCTTTCCATCAATCCAGGCCAGCGAGGAGCCAAGGAAACCATTATGATAAGGTGGCATAATATGGATCCTTCCTTTCACAAATATCTAAATATATCACTTTATTAAATGATTGCCTAATGCATTTTGGATAAATGAAAGAAAGAAAGAGGGAGAACATTAGCAAGGCTGATGCTTTTGTTGTGCCAAGCATATTGTAGTGGTTGAGGAAAATAAATGAGTCACTAAGGCTAATGTCACTCGCAGGGTTGCCAAAAATAGTTGGAGACCCATTACATCTGCCTGGCTACACCAATGAGAAACCCAGACTCTTCTCTTTTTCCCTTTGGTGGCAGTCGAGCTTCCTGGATGTGCATTATTTAGTGCATATTTAGTCATATGATGCCACTAAGCACAAATAGATACCCAGCACAGTATATAAGGCTAATACCATACAGGATAATGTATATTAGACAGATATACAAGTATGGGACCTGTTGTCCTGATTGCTGGGGACCTGGGGTATTCGGGATAACAGATCTTTCTTTAAAATGGTTTTAATTTGATCTTAAGTCTACTAGAAAATCATGTAAACATTAAATAAACCCAATAGGCTGGTTTTGCTTCCAATAAGGATTAATTATATCTTAGTTGGGATCAAGTACAAGCTACTGTTTTTATTATTACAGAGAAAAAGGAAATTATTCTTAAAAATTTGTATTATTAAGGTCAAATGGAGTCTATGGGAGGCGTCCTTTCTGTAATTCAGAGCTTTCTGGATAACGGGTTTCCGGATTAGGGATCCCATACCTGTATTAACTACAGGGGTTATTGTGAAAGCAGGATCTATGCCATTCATACGGATCATTGTCATCCTTTCTGTCCACATGACCCACAAAGCTGTGATTTAGCGATCGATATTAAAGCCCAAATATTGTCTGTCTGTAAACTTCCCAACATAAGCCCCCGATTGCGCACTCTTAATTTTACTAGGTGACCCCACCGTTGACTTTACCATGGCAACAGAGACCCTGTATCCTGAGATCTCGGTGGGGGTATCAGCAAGCAAATATGAAGGCCTTGGGAATTGGCGACTGGGACACAGCTGTGACTGTCACGGGCCCCCATTACAAACAGTTCTCCCCACACAGAACTAATATGAGAGTGTCAGAGAATGGCATTCCCAGTTGTGTGGCTTATGAGTTGTACACAATGGTAGCCACTGCACTAATGAGGGATTCTTTCAGCCAGCGACAGCCGGTACCATTGTTACCCTTAAGGAATTCAGACATGTACAACCTAAATGAACAGAATGGCGACCATAGTAATTACTGATTTTATTTCAATATGTTACCTGGAAAATATAGCCACATATCAGATGAAGTCTTATTTGACATCATGCTCCTGATACAGTACTATTACCTATAAATAAATATGTTGCTTGGGAAACTCCTATTTTAAAGTGCCCACAGAGAGGGATATACTCTGCCTCTAATACTGCACAGTATAGCGATGGACACAGGACAAATTACAGGTATGGGACCTGTTATCCAGAATGCTCGGGACCTGGGGTTTTCCGGATAATGCATCTTTCTGTAATTTGGATCTTATATCTTAGTTGGGATCAAGTACAAGGTACTGCTTTATTATTACAGAGAAAAAGGAAATCATTTTTAACAATTTGGATTATTTTATTGTAATGGAGCCTATGGGAGACAGCCTTTCTGTAATCCAGAGCTTTCTGGATAACGGGTTTCAGGTTAACAGATCCCATTCCTGTACCTGGAATAGAAGCCAATGTGTGAGGTATCTATATGGTAAACATATCAGCACAATCTGCCCACACGTGGGAGGCCTGACTGCAGAGATCCCACGGATTGACCCCAAAGTTTATTAGTGGGATCCCTTGTCAGCAGTGCGGCCTGTGCAGTTCTCAACCAATGACCCAAGCATTAAGGGGCAGATTTACCAAAGGGCAAAGTGGCTAACGCTAGCGTCAATTCGCTAGCGTTACCGCCCGCATGGTACATTGCCAATTTACTAAAGGGGCGCAGGCGCCAATTCACTAGTGAAAGAGACAGTTGATAGCGGTCATTGGCACTCTATCGGCAGGCGACAATTCGCTCTGGTGAATGGACGTTACTCCACAAATTCACTAAAGTGTGGATGTTACTGAACGTTACCTCTTTCGCCAGAGTTGCCTTTGCGCCCTCAGACCAGGCGAAGTGCATTAAAGTAGCTAGATCTTCCCAGTGCCGGATCTACGGGGGGGAGCAGGGGTGCAAGCGGGCCAGGGCCCCCCGGCAGCCCGCACGCCACTGAAACGCGGGCTGTACGGAGGCCCGGCTGCGCATCACGCACCAGGGCCCGCCCCCTTCTAGTTACGATACTGGATCTTCCTCAGTCTTCTGTCACTTACATTATATTCTGTGAGTTGAAAATGCATCCAAAAAAGTCCAAAAAACGCTGGCGACTTTTCATTTTTCAGCCTGATTGCCTGCAAATAACCTAACTTGAACTTTTCTTGGCTAACCGGTTTTCCCTATAGATTTGCAAACATATGGAACATTAATTTTACAGTGGGCTCATGTGTAGGGCATCAGAATAACTCTATTGTCTTTATTAAGGTTCCCTGGGCATGTGTTTTAAAAAGTTTCATTTGTAAGTATATGCAACAACATTTAACATAAAGACATCTATACACCTTTAAATTTCCCGCCCTATGCAAATTGACCTGAGAGCAGTATCCCTAGCGAAGTTTCGCTAGGCAGAAATGAACGCTGGCGCATCTTCACTATCAAATGCTCGCATTGCCATAGTAACGGTAGTGAAAAGTCACCAGCGTTCGGTACCCATGACGAAACTCCACAATTCAGTGAATTAGCGTAGTCTGAGCTAATTTTTGCCTGGCGAAATGTTGCGCTGGGTGCGTAGTGGACGCTGGCAAATTTCCGCCAGTTAGTAAATCTGCCCCTTAGTGTCATTGATCCATTTTCTATTATGGCTGATCCGTTTTGGGGGTTTATTTATCAAACAGTGAAGTTAGAGATCGCTACAGTCCTCTAGAGGTAAATTCCGCCACTCTTTATTCATTTCTATGGGATTTCTGAAAGGTGTATTTATCAAACGATGAACTTTCACCCATTGATAAATACTCTTTTAAAAATCCCTTAGAAATGAGAGTGGCAGAATTTCACTCTTTGATAAATGTACCCCAATAATTGGCTAAATGAATGAAGAGGGCCCATACACAAGCAGTTGTCCAGTTCCCGGCACTGGAAGAACTTCACTCCAGCATTAGCCGGGACTGTAGTGTTGTGCAACCACCCGAAACCCAGAAACAGGCATTTTGGGCTAACAAAACATTTTTTTCTCCGGGCCAGTCCCTCGGGCATTCCTCTTTCTGCCCGTCTGCTGCTTTTATTTATAAACTTGCACATGCCCTGCCCTTGTAAAATCAGAGATGGGCAGGGTGTGTGTGTATATTAGTGATAGTGGCAGAGCAGGTTGGGTAAGGTCCAGGTTGGGAGAGAGCAAGTTAAGGTTGGGTTCAGGTTAGCAATTTGCACCTTGAACCAAATTAAAAGTCTGGTACTAGTTTCAGAGTGTCAGCTTGCATGGGTGCAATGGAGTCCAGTACTTAAAGGGAAACTATCGCGAAATTGAAAATTTAATATAAGCTTCCTCATACTGAAGTAAGAAACTTTGTAAATACAATCAATTAAAAATTCTGCACCGTTTCTGAAATAATCAAGTTTATATTCACTATTCCACTCTCAGTATCTGTTTCTCTTCATTTTGTCTTCATGCAGCAGTTGGGTGTCAGATGAATGATCCAATATATCTTATAGGGGGGCTTCCTTTCCTAGCAGATGTATTAGAGCTCACTCAAATAACTGATTCCAGTACAAACAAAATCTAACAAAATAACTGCCTTTTGTACAAATTCTGCATGTAGAGAGACACGATGTCTGGTGATTTTAACAGAGTGAGTTCCATTACATATTTTAGGTACAAGGAGCACCCCTATAAGATATAATGGATCTAACTTTTAATGAATATCTGACACCCAACTGCTGTATGAAGAAAGAATGAAGAGAAACAGATGCTGAGAGAGGGATAGTGAATATAAACTTGATTATTTCAGAAACGATGCAGAATATTTAATTGATTGTATTGAGAAAGGTTCTTATTTCAGTATGCCGAAGCTTATATTAAAGGAGAATTCAACCTGTAATAAATAAACCCATACCCTGGGTAGACCCCAACTACCTCCTTCCCCCAGCCTACCTGCCCCCCCTTCCGGGCAAATGCCCCTAAACTTTTACTCACCCTTCCGTGCAGATTCTGGCCTCGGAGTTCACGGCAGCCATCTTCTTTCTTTGGTATTTTTCGGAAGTTTCGGCACATGCGCAGTTGGAGTAAATTTCCAGTCCCGAACCACTGTGCATGCGCTGAAAAGTTTTCGGAAATTTTTGTGACTTTCGGCACATGCGCAGGTTTTTTTTTTTAATTACAGGTTGAATTCTCCTTTAAATTTAAATTTTTGCAATAGGGGTACCCCTAGGTTACCCAACCGGCCACCTCGTCCCCTCCCCCACACATGGAAGAAGGAGCATGTGCATGCGCAGTAATAACACAAGAGGAGTGGAGCACGAATAGACAAGTAGCAGTGGAGTAAAAAAGTCCGGACCAGGGGTAGGCAAAAGAAGAGGTAAGTGCCTAGTCCCGAAGGCAGCCATTAAAGGGTTTTTTCACCTTCCTTCTTTTTTGTTTGAGTTGTTTTCAGATTGTTCTCCAGAAATAAAGACTTTTTCAATTGCTTTGTCTTATTTTTTTTTTACTGTTTTTCCAAAATCTTTAAACTTTAATCTTTTAAAAGTTGAATGTTCCTGTCTCTGGTGTTTCAGTCTGGCAGCTCAGTAATTCATGCGCACATTTATCATTCAGAGGCACATTTATCAAGGGTCGAATTTCAAATTCATATGAGTTTTTTAAAACTTCCATAAACTCCCATGAACTTGAAATTTGACCAATCGAAATTTATTATAAAAATCTAATTTTATAATTTGAATTTTAAAAAGTCAATTTGAGTTTTTTCTCTCAAAAAAAACCTAAAATGTCAGGAAAGCTGCAAACAACTCCAAATTGATCCCTGGAAGGGCCAGTGTAAATATCGAAAATTTAATTCGAATTTTTTCCTAGTCGAATTTGACAGTTTTGACCATACAAAAAAATTTAAATTTTCAATTTGACCCTTATAAATCTGTAACAAACAAGGGAAAGTTGTGCTCACCACTATTTTTTAAAACCATTAGGCGGGGGTGCAAATACAAAATACATATAGACAAATACAAGAGTCCTCTGCACTCAACCCATTATCAATATATTTAAGACAGAGACATTCTGTGCATACTGCTACTGAAAAATGCCTTACCCTTTAAACAAAACAGGGATTGCTTGTCCATATATTGCAATATATTTAAGCTGGCCAACTACGTCAAAGTCATCCCATATCTGGCCAGTCCTACGCTCAATTTTCATCTGATTCATTAAGAATTCAATTGCTTCATTATACATTTTATAAAGGGACTACGTTTTACCTGCAACTTACTTGCTGCTTTCAAAGTAAACCTCCATACCTCCTTATAAATCTGTCCCTTGGTTCATTTCTCAGCAGCATCTGTGTTCTGCCCCCTCCTCCCAGAAGAGACACATGTTAGATGGTAATTTTAAATTAGGGCAGAATTTATATGAACAGTACCAATTTTAGGGTACAGTGGGTAGGGCACTTTGTCTTGTCCCCATTTCTCTAAATCCAGCCATCTCTATAAATAAGAGGGAAAAAATGAATGAACTTAAGAGAAAACGGGTTCATTCAGACTGATTAGGGTTGTGCGCCAAATGTGTTAAATCACTCTATCTGAGAAAAAGCCGTTGACGGCTCTTTTGTTTTTCTTCACAAAAAAGAGCAGATTTGGATTTGTGGATTTGGTCTCATTGGTGGGATGGAGACATCATGTTTCTTGCTCGTGGCTGCAGTTACACAACCATTTCCAACCTTTTGGGAATGTAAAAAAAAAAAAAATGACTCATTTTCCAGGGAGCAAAAGTTGCTGGACTTCCCCTTCATAAAGATTGATTTCTGGTGTAACTTGAGTTATGGCAGTTCTGGATTCTCACCAAAAGCTTGTGGTAGGGAGCAACATACCGAATGTGTGAGAAAGTGAGAGTGGGATGGAAGGTGAATGGTAGGTGCCCTCGTGTCTGTGTATTAGGAGGACAGAGGAGGCCTGATATCTGTATATTAGTAAAGGTAGGTGCCTGCTATCTGTGTATTAGGAGGAAGATAGATGTAGGAGTCGTAGAGTCTGTGTATTATTAGGAGGGAAGATGTAGGTGTCCCAGTGTCTGTGTATTAGGAGAAGGGGAGAGGTAGGTGGCCTGATGTATGTGTATTAGAAGAAGGGAAGAGGTAGGTGGCCTGATGTCTGTGTATTAGGAGAAGGAGAGAGGTAGGCGGCCTGATGTCTGTGTATTAGAAGAAGGGAAGAGGTAGGTGGCATGATGTCTGTGTATTAGAAGAAGGCAAGAGGTAGGTGGTATGATGTCTATGTATTATGAGAAGGGAAGAGGTAGGTTGTATTTTGTCTGTGTATTAGGAGAAGGGGAGAGGTAGGTGGTCGGATGTCTGTGTATTAGAAGAAGGGAAGAGGTAGGTGGCCTGATGTATGTGTATTAGAAGAAGGGAAGAGGTATGTGGTATGATGTCTATGTATTAGGAGAAGGGAAGAGGTAGGTTGTATTTTGTCTGTGTATTAGAAGGGGAGAGGTAGGTGGTCTGATGTCTGTGTATTAGAAGAAGGAGAGGGGTGGGGCCCTGATGTCTCTGTATTAGGAGAAGGGAAGAGAAGTAGGTGGCCTAATTAGGAGGAATCTACTCTGTATATAAGGTACATTTCTCTATTTACATACATAGCAGTGGTAGAAGGATATAAGAAAGCTGGGTGTGGGGTCAGAGTCTATTTTCTTTATGGGGGGCTAGTTTTCTCATGAGAAGCTGTTTGAGTGGCTAATGGAAGCCATGTGCTGCTACATATGTGTGCCAAGGAGCAGAATTAGGCTGCAATTATATCCTTCCCTCAACAATTAAGTTGCAGAACATTTCCCCTCGACACTGCAGCACTTTATTACTCTGTACCTCTGCCTGCTCTACTGAGAAACACATCCATGTCTGCCAGCCTCTGTACTATATTTCTCCCTTCTCTGCCTCTGTACATCTCTCCCCTCTCAGTCTCTGTACAACATCTCCACCCTCTCAGCCTCTGTACTATATATCTCTACCCTCTCAGCCTCTGTACAAAATCTCTCCCCTTTCAGCCTCTGTACAAACTCTCTCCCCTCTCAGCCTCTGTACTACATAGCTGTACTAAATCTCTCCCATACACTAGTTCAATCTAACCTCTGTGGTATCAAGGGCTGGAATATGTCTTGCCTATGTGGTGGAGGACCATTAATGGAAGCCAATGTTAACCACTCCCGGCTTGTAAACCACACCTACTTTAAACCACGCCCATATTATCACAAGACAGACGACCTGTATTAACGGTGGAGGCACTTCACAAAATCTAAATGTTTGGTGCTCACTACAGGGATATCAGCATCTATAAACGGGGTGGCCCTTGGGGGCCTATATATTGAATTACATTTTTTAAAGAAAAGGAAAGGAATCACACAGGCTGCAGCCAGTGACTTACTGTGTAAATCCATGAGAGCTGGATAATAATATATGGGCCTATTTTAAACTTTAAAGGCAGATAATAAATGGCAGAAACATAGTGAAAATAAAGCCTGCAATAATCTGGACAGAACTCTGGAAAACATACACAAATACACAAACATATTGAAATATACTGAGCCCAAGTCAAAGCAAGGTCCTATACTGGATCAATACAGGCGTATAACACTGACCACTCACATCTACTTTGCACTCCTTCACCCCTGCAACTCTAGATGAAGTTAGCAAACTTCTAGCCAGCTCAAAACCCACCACCTGCTCCCTTGACCCCATTCCCTCTCGCCTTCTCCACCCAATCTCTGACACACTCTCTCCTGCACTTACCCACTTATTCAATCTTTCACTCTCTACTGGTACCTTTCCATCATTATACAAACAAGCACTAATCACTCCTATCCTCAAAAAACCTTCCCTTGATCCCAGCTCTCCCACTAACTATCGACCGGTCTCCCTTCTTCCATTCGCATCCAAATTACTAGAAAGGCTTGTTTACAAACGCCTGATCCAGCATCTCACTCACAACTCCCTTCTCGACCCCTTGCAATCTGGCTTCCACCCATCACACTCGACTGAAACTGCACTCACCAAAGTAACCAATGATCTTCTATTGGCAAAGTCTAAAGGTCATTATTCCATTCTAATCCTTCTTGATCTCTCTGCAGCCTTTGATACAGTTGACCACACACTCCTCCTTGACATTCTACACTCATCTGGCATTCGGGACACTGCTCTTTCATGGTTTACATCTTATCTGTCTGACCGTTCCTTTAAAGTTTCCTTCTCTAACTCTACTTCTACTACTTTCCCACTCTCTGTTGGAGTTCATCAAGGCTCTGTTCTTGGCCCCCTGCTGTTCTCGCTCTATACAACTTCACTAGGAAAACTCATTCAGTCATTTGGACTTCAGTATCACCTTTATGCTGATGACACCCAACTCTACTTGTCTACTCCTGATCTTTCTAACTCTGTCCTTTCCCAAGTCACAGACTGTCTCTCTGCTGTCTCCTCCTGGATGTCACAGCACCACCTGAAACTGAACCTTTCTAAAACAGAACTCATCATATTTCCTCCAAGATCTTCCCGTGTCCCTCAGATATCACTCACCGTAAACAACACCACCTTTCATTCCACCACACAGGCACGCTGCCTAGGAGTCATCTTAGACTCTCATCTATCTTTTTCACCACACATTCAAACACTTGCAAAATCTTGCCGTATTCAACTGCGCAACATTGCTCGAATACGACCCTATCTCAGTTCAGAATCAACTAAAACACTGATTCAGTCTCTCATCATCTCCCGCCTTGATTACTGCAACTTACTCCTCACAGGTATTCCAATAAGTCACCTTTCACAACTCCAATCTATTCTAAACGCGGCCGCTAGACTCATTCATCTAGCTCGCCGCTCAACATCAGCTGCTCCCATATGTATGTCCCTTCACTGGCTCCCAATCTCATCTAGAATCAAATTCAAATTACTTACACTCACATTCAAGGCCCTTAATAAAGAAACCCCTCCCTATATTTCATCTCTAATCTCCAAATACACTCCTTCACGAAACCTACGCTCTGCTTCTGATCTTCGCCTCACTTCTCCTCTGATCACTTCTGCCCATTCTCGTCTACAAGACTTCTCTCGGGCTTCTGCTTTTCTCTGGAACTCTCTGCCACAAGCTGTCAGACTTTCCCCTTCCTTCCAAACTTTCAAGCGCTCCTTAAAGACCCATCTGTTTAAAGAGGCCTATTCGGTGTACCTTAATTAATCATTGCTGTATCAAAAATGACAAATTGTTTATACAATCCTAATGTCTCAATTGTACCCTAACCTTTTAGTTTGTAAACCTTATTGTACTCTGTAATCCTTGTCTGCTATCCACCATTTATTCCCTGTTTGCTATAACTGCAGTAAAGCACTGCGTATCTTGACAGCGCTATATCAATAAATGATGATGATGATGATGATCACAGAATGCTCTGCAGCAGTAACAAGCCCCATCCAAGTGCTGCTCCACTGAGGAATTTGATGCCAGATGCCTGCAGACCATCATTTTCTAAGCACAGAGGAAGGCCAGCAATTACATACTTATCCTATAATTTTGAGGTTATTCTAAGAAAATCGCAATTTGCCCTCCTTAACCTCTCTCTGCCTGCCATGGGCTAGCAGTCCCCTCTGCATTAACTCTTTTTATGCCATGACAATGCCCTATCCCAACCCAAAATAAGCCTCCCCTCCCATTCGTGCTCCAGTCCAGACTGAGAATTAAAATAGGCCCTGGCATTTCAGGTACACAGAGGGCCAATCAGCCCACACAGAGGCCCAATCAGCCCACACAGAGGCCCAATCAGCCCACACAGAGGCCCAATCAGCCCACATAGAGGCCCAAACAGCCCCCACCAGCCCACTAAATACTGACTTTGTATGGCACCTTATAGCAGCCCCTCTGGCATTTGCCAGAACCCACAGATTGCCAGTCTGGGCCCAGACCCACAGAACCCTTTATCAAGAAAGAAGGAAATTTAATGTATTTGGACAGAGCAGGCTGTGGGGGTTTTGAGGGGAGAGCAGGAATTTCATGATGCTGAAGGAAAGAATGTCTCTCCTCCCTCTCACTTTGCCGTCCGCCCTGAATGCTGAAGGATGCTGGGCCGCCCTGTAACATCTGGAAATGGTTTCTGCGACCAACACACACACACAGGAGGCTGGTCAATTCTTATCCTGTTAATATGCAGCAGTGTGAGCTGTGCCAACAGAGACATGGACCCGCTGAAGTCCTGCCAAATTTGCCCAAAAAATGCCAACACAACAAAAAGCTTGGCGTGGGCAGGTGTCTTATTCTAGAGATAAAGGGCAAATGCTGTAATCTGTGGTGGGAGGCAGGGGCACGCCAGAGCAATCTGTACAAGATAACACCGTGCATAGGATCTTATAGGAAGCATGTGGCCCACCTACGCAGCCCATTCTCATATCTAACAGCTTAAAGACCATTAAATCCCTTAGGACATTTATAGTGAGAATATATTATACCTCTCAGCATTTATATGCACTAGGGAAGCACTGAATCCTGCCTTGATTACTGCAACCTGCTCATCTCAGGTATTCCAACAAGTCACCTTTCAGAACTCCTATCTGTTCTATATGCAGCTGCTAGACTCATTTATCTATCTCACTTATGTATGTCCCTTCACTGGCTCCGATCTCCTCTAGAATCAAATTCAAACTACTCACACTTACATTTAAGGCCCTTAACAGTGAAGCCTCTTAGCCCCTCCCTATATTTCATCTCTGATCTCCAAATACACTTCTTCACGCAACCTTCTCTCTACTTCTGACCTTTGCCTCTCTTCTCCTCTCAACACTTTTCCCCATTCTTGTCTACAAGACTTCTCTCGGGCTCCTGCTTTTCTCTGGAACTCTCTGCCTCGAGCTGTCAGAATTTCTCCTTCCTTCCAAACTTTCAAACGCTCCTTAAAGACCCACCTGTTTAAAGAAGCTTATTCACTGTACCTTAATTAATCATTGCTGTATCAAAAATCACAAAATTGTTTCTAAAATCCTAATGTCTCAATTGTACCCTAACCTTTACTTTGTAAACTCTAATTTGTAGGGCCCTCTAATCCTATTGTACTCTGTAAACCCTTGTTTGTTATCCACCATTTATTCCCTGTTTGTTATAACGAAGGTAAAGCACTGCGTATCTTGTCGGCACTATATAAATAAATGATGATGAATTCAGGAGCCACTTCAGAATTTGGTGCGATCCTGGTCACTACCACCACTGCATTAAGTCCAGCCAATGGATCCACCACAGATTTTTTGCATACACATCTCTAATTAATATGCAGAATTCATTATTTAGCAACTAAAGAACATTCTTAAAGGGAAAGTTCATATTTAGTATTTTATAGAGCAGCCTATTCTAAATAACCATATTCTAGGCCTGCACCCCTAAAGCTAAACCCCAAAGCCAGAGCACTCAGGTGCCTATTTAGCAAATTCAGCCCTGACTATGGAGTTTATGTGCTGACGTCACGCCTGTATAAATGCATGATAACAAGATTATAATATGTGGGGTAACTGTTGATATTTAAATTTTAATCTAGATGCCCCCTAACAGGTCTTCTATATATGACCCTCTTTTGGAAAATAACAATACTGGGAAGTATTTCAAATTGGGTTAAAATACTTGAGACTTGGCTCCACCTTGTGGTTACAAAGTGATACGACACAACAATATTCACAGCAAACTATAAGTATATTAGAGGGCATTAAAGATATAGCAAGGGATTATGTTTTTTCCATAAAAATGATCAGCGCACCAGAGGCCACCTCCTTTAAACTAGAGGAACAGAACTTTCATTTGCAGCAGTGTAGGTGGTTCTTAAAGGTGGGGGCAGTGAGGCTGCAGATGTGAGAACAATATTTATATATATATATATATATATATATATATATATATATATATATATATATATATATGTGAGAGTGTAGATAGGTCAGTATGAGTGTTAATTTGCACTCTGGTAGAGTCCTGCAGTGGGTTGGGTACACAAAAGAATTTTTTTACCCACAAAAAAAGCAGGCACACTGTGAGTTGCGGGTAGAGTTTTCAGGGAGGGTACAGGTATGGAACCTGTTATCTGGAATGCTCAGGACCTGGGGTTTTCTGGATAAGGTATAGTTCTGTAATTTGATCTTCATACCTAAAAAATCTACTAAAAAATCATTTAAACATTAAATAAACCCAATAGGCTGGTTTTGCCTTAAATAATATTATTGTGAGTTTTAAGAAACAGCTAAATCTACTTTATCCAAATATAATTTTGCACAAACAACATGTTTGCAAATTCTGTAAATTATTGAATTAGCTCTATAATGTATATGTATTCCTACCTGTATGGCTCCTGTACCGCTGCGTGCATCAAAGATTCTCAGCCTCTAATTCTGCCAACAGAAAGACATGAATATAAGGCCCAGAGGCACAGTAGGATGTGAGTGTGCAGATTAACCCTTCAAAAAAAAACCCATTATTTAAAGGGGAACTATCGCGAAAATTGAAATTTAAAGGAGACATTGTGTGTAAAAAAATTAGTACCAGTGTCTTATACTCATTTACAATAATTGTGCTTAAAAAAGTAGTGTTTCAGGATGACTTATTGAATATTTCTGCACAAATCCGAAACAACAAAAGGTTGTGATTTTTCTCCAAAACGTAACCCTGTTTCGTGCCTACTGGGGGCACTTACTCAGGCACGAAACACTTTAGGCGGTCACCTGTATGTCCTAATAAATTATTTGAATTTTTAATCTTAAATTTGGTCTTTACTTTAGGAGAAAACTCACAACCTTTTGCTGTTTTGTATATTTGCACCCCTGACCCATGGACTGGGGTGAACTGTGAGTATTTTTCTCCCTTCGTGAATTATTTTTGATACTTCCTGACATATTTCTGCAAAAACCCTAATAATCCCCACCTTCTCTTCCACTTCCTGCTATTTGAATTCCCAGGCTGTGCTGTAGGACAGGAACCCTTATATTAAATTTTTCAGTTTCGCAATAGTTCCCCTTTAACTTAGCAGTTATTGATCATCAATCAGTCCTAAAGGGTGTTGTATTCCTATTCCTGATGTTTATAGTAAAAATATCCTTTAACTGTTACACAGTTACCCATTTTCCCTCAAGAGATACAGCGGGCCCTGCACTGCTGAGGGACTCAAGACATATAAGGGGACAAGCAGGGAACTCCCTATTAATATATATGGGACCTGTTATACAGAATGCGTAGGACCTAGAGCTTCCTGGATAAGGGTTTTTTTCATAAATTGGATCTCCATACTTCAAGTCTACTAAAAAAAATTATTTAAAAATTAAAGGGGATGTTCACCTTTGCGTTATCTATTAGTATGTAGAGAGTGAGACAATTTCCAATTGGTTTTCATTTTTTATTATTTGTAGTTTTTGAGTTATTTAGCTTTTTATTCAGCAGCTCTCCATTTTGCAGTTTCAGCAATCTGGTTGCTAGTAGGGATGCACCGAATCCACTATTTTGGATTCGGCCGAACCCCTGAATCCTTCGTGAAAGATTCGGCCGAATACCGAACCAAATCCGAATCCTAATCTGCATAAGAAAATTAGGGATTGGAAGGGGAAAACGTGTTTTACTTCCTTGTTTTGTGACAAAAAGTCACTCAATTTCCATCCCTGTCCCTAATTTGCATATGCTAATTAGGATTCGGTTTCAGTTCGACCGGGCAGAAAAAGGCCGAATCCTGTCCGAATCCCGAAACCGAATCCTGGATTTGGTGCATCCCTAGTTGCTAGGGTCCAAACTCCCCTAGCAACCATGCACTGATTTTAATAAGAGACTGGAATATAAATAGGAGAGTCTGAATAGAAAAATGAGTAATAAAAAGTAACAATAAAGATGGGGCCAGTGACCCCTATTTGAAAGCTGGAGAGAGTCAGAAGAAGACAGCAAGTCATTTAAAGACTATTATAATTAATGAAGGCCAATTGAAAAGTTGCTTAGAATTGGCCATTCTACAGTATAACATAAAAAAAGTTAATAAAAAATGTGAACCACCTCTTTAGATAAACCCAATACGATTGTTTTTGCCTTCAAAGAGGATTCATTACATCTTAATTGAGATTAAATACAGGGTTCTGTTTTATTGTTACAGAGAAAAGGAGAATTGCCTTTTACAAAATGGAAATCCTTTTTAAAAATGTGAATAATTTGATCAAAAAGGAGTCTATGGGAAATAATCCCTAAAATTCGGCGCTTTCTGAATAACGGATCCTACACCTGTATATTTATTTATTGCTAAATGGCTGAAAGGAGAAGGAAAGGTTAAAACCAGGTAAGCCTTATCAGAAAGGTCCACCTTAAACCCTCAAAGTAAGCTGCTCTGAGTCCTCTGTCAAAAGAAACACAGCATTTCTTTCCTTCTATTGTGTACTCATGGGCTTCTCTATCAGACTTCCTGTTTTCATCTTAAACCTCCTTGCCCTGGGTGTGAGCATGCTCAGTTTGCTCTTCTTCTTCCCCCCCCCTCCCTTTTCTGCTGTAATCTGAGCCCAGAGTAAGCAGGGAGAGACTCTGGTAGGAAGTGATGTCACACCAAGCTAATATGGCAGCTGCTATGCTAAACAAACAGAGAGTTTCTAGAGCTTTTTACTCAGGTATGGCAAAACATTTCTACAGAATAAATATAGCATTCTAGCTTGTACTATTGCAGCTAATCTACTAATAACTACGAATAACTTTCCTTCTCCTTGAAATGACTTTGCTGTGGGGGGGGCCCAAAATACTCCAATAGGCCCAGGGCAAATTTAATCTCTCACGGTCCCTGTGATTACAGAATATTTACTGTACGTAAAGCCAAATAATAGTAAACTTTCCTATGGGAAACAGGTTCGTTTCCTCGACTTTCCAGCCGAAAGGTTGAGTTAGACAGGCATCTCTTTCGTCACTTGACAGCCCATGAGAGGGCCAATATGGAAACTTCTCCACTTCCTGTCTTTCGAGACATTCATTTTAAGGAGGACTGAGAGGCGTAAGATGGCGTACTTCCGGTGGCTCAATGACTTTCCTCCCCAGTGTGTGTAATAGGCATGTGCAGTGCGCCGGTCTGGCCTGGGAAGATGGCGGCTCGCTGTTCGTCGCGTTGGTTGTTGGTCGCAGTGTCTGGAGCTCGGGGCTACGTCTTTCCCGGTGTCCATCGATGGCCTAGGGCTGAGGCGGCTTCGCTGCTGTCATTGAGGGCGACCCGCGGATCCACTGCAGCAGGTAAAGGATTATGGGATATTTGTGGCGCTGCAAGTGACTGACCTCTGACTGGAGCTCTGAACTTGTGCAACAAATGTAAACTTCAAGGACACGTGTTCTAGTTATAACGAGAATAAGAGGGTTAGTGTAGCTTGAGCTGCAGCTGGAGAGCTATAGGTTGCAGATCTCTCTCACATCTACGGAAGCCTGTAACCATGAAACTGACAGGTGCAGCCTTGTTCTACAATGGATACTTCTAAGCAGCTTTCCATTTGGCCTTCATTATTATAGTTCATTAATTATTTCACTTGCCTTCTGACTCTTTCCAGCTTTCAAATGGGGAGTCACTGACCCCATCTAAAAAACAAATGCTCAGTAAGGCTACACATGTATTGTTCTTGTTACTTTTTATTGCTCCTCTTTCTATTCAGTCTCTCTCCTGTTTATATCACAGTCTCTTACTTATAGCAATGTGTAGTTGTTAGGGCAAATTGGACCCTAGCAACCAGATGGCTGAAATTGCAAACTGGAGAGCTGCTGAATAAAAAGCTAAATACCTCAAAAACCAAAAATAATAATAATAAAAAAAATGAAAACCAATTGCAGAGTGGCTCTGAATATCACTCTGTACATCATACTTAACAGAGAACAATTCCTTTAAAGGTGTATTTCCACAAGCAACTCCTGATCTTATCCCTATCTGTACCCTTGTGGTTGAGGGGGCAGGGGTTCAGGTTGGATTTTCATATTGAATCCCAGTACATGGGAATGTTGGGAAGCCATGGAATATGTTATTTCTAATCCTGTAGTTTAAAGGAAAGGTTAAAACTAAGTAAGATTTATCAGAAAGATCCACCTAAATACACCAGTAAACCTTCAAAGTAATTCTGCTCTGAGTCCTCTATCAAAAGAAACACAGCATTTCTTTCCTTCTATTGTGTACTCATGGGCTTCTGTATCAGACTTCCTGTTTTCAGCATAAACCTCCTTGCCTCGGGCTTGAGCATGCTCAGTTTGCCCCTCCCTCCTTCCTTCCTTTCCTCCCTTCCTCCCTCCCTCCTTCCCTCCCTTCCTCCCTCCTTCCCTCCCTTCCTCCTTCCCTCCCTTCCTCCTTCCCTCCCTTCCTTCCTTCTTTCCTCCCTCCCTTCCCTCTTTCCTTCCCTCCCTTCCCTCTTTCCTTCCCTCTGTCCCTCCCTTCCATCTCTGCTGTAATCTGAGCCCACAGCTATAAGTGAGCAGGGAGAGACTCTAGTAGGAAGTGATGTCACACCAAGCTAATATGGCAGCTGCTATCCTAAACAAACCGAGCTTCTACAGCTTTTTACTCAGGTATGATAAAACATTCTACAGAATAAATATGTATGTGAAATGTGTTCTAGCTTGTACTATTGCAGCTAATCTATTGGCAATAAAATGCCTCCGTAGCTTTCCTTTTCCTTTAATGGGTGCTCTGGGTTTCATACAAGAGCTATGGTTGTCAAGGAGACTGGAGCAGTTTATCTACATCACAGGGGATGCTGACTCCTCTTCAGGAGTAAGTAGGATTATCAGTAAAACCTGTCACTTTTCCAGCAGGGGATGCTTATTTGAGACTCACCCCACTGTTGTGGTTCCCTGGACTATTCATGTTGTGCAAGTATTAAAGCCTCAGTCATTGGAACTCCCTAAATACTTATGTAGCTAATGTGCATAGCCTTGCCATATCCCCTGAATGAAGACTTTCTCCCAATCATTGGCAAAGTCCCTACCCAGATCGATATTGTTGGTGTTTCGCTTGATGTCGCCATGGACTGTGGTGTAACTACCCCGCTCTCCCTCTGGGTCCGTCAGAGACCACACCACATTGAACATGGTAAAGAAAATGTGTGTCTGGCGGGAGTGGGTGCACATCCTTCACTCGGCCCAGCAGAGGATTCTTGCGTTGCTGGCAATGGCTTTACTAATAGAGGTGCAGCAGTGTAGCACAGCAGGTCATTAAGGAGCAGCAGTAAACTTACTACTACCTAATTCATTCTGTACCTAAAGGAACTCATTGAGCTGCTGGATCCTTCTTGCTTATTGGTGGCATGCAAATACATGGGCTTATGCTTTTTCATTTATCTTGCAGGCCTCTGTGAGCGCCTCTCCCAGTTCCATACCAGCTCCTCCACGTACAACAAGACAGACTATTACCAGGTACTGGGGGTTCAGAGAAACGCAAACCAGAAAGAAATAAAGAAGGCCTATTACCAGGTGTGTTTCATAGTATTGTTATCATAGTAGCGTAACTGTTTGGTACCATTTTTTTTTTGGTCAGGCCCTTCTCTACCTCCTCTATCAATCAGTATTAATATTTCATCTTTATATGTGATGTACTCACTCTTCTGTTGTACTGTGCTGTGGAATATGTTGGCACTGGTTTAAACTCTTGCTCAATATGGGAAGGAAAGGGGTTAATTAATAGCCTATTACTTTTCCATCTAATGATTAGTTGCATCATGTTTCAGAGGGCTTTGCCCTACTGATTTCTCTTAGCAGGGTCTATATATTGTATGTTTTCCTTGTAAAAGGTGGCGTCTGCCTTTAAATTCGATTTTAGTCATCTCCAGACATTGATACTCCCAAGAGAATTTGCAATATTGCATATATGTATATATATATATATATATATATATATATATATATATATATATAACTACTACAAGAAGGTCCGCACTCTCGAGAAAGGCTAGGGACCTAGCCGAAACGTTAGTCATTTATAATAAATATTATGATTTTTATAAGTCCTGAGAGTGCGGACCTTCTTGTAGTAGTTATGGATAATTTATTGGCACTGCACCCAGGCAAATTTAAGTAACTTTATCGAGAATGCCGGCAACCCTTGGACTTATAATATAATTATAATATATAATAATATAATATAATATATAATATTATTATATAATTTTTTTTTTTTGCTGCAGCTGAAACATAAACACATAAGCATAATAAAATGTTGGCGCCATATTTTTTTTTCTGTTGGGGTCAGTGCCCCCCCCACCTGAAAGCCAGAATGAGGCAAAAAAAAAGATAAAAAAATGAAGACCAATTGAAAAGTTGCTAAGAAATGGCCTTTCTTTAACATATAAAAAGTAAACTCACCCTTTAAATGGTTAAATATGTCATTTCCTTAGCAAAGGTCTCAGTAGTAAAATAAAATGATTCAAGTAAGAACACTGTTTATTGCAACTAATTAACGGGCTCGTTTGCCTTTGAGCAGAATCGCTGCTGCTACTGCTGGAATTTATATGTCTTTTTCTCAGCGCTGTCAAGCTCCCTATCCAGTTGTTTGAATCCATGTAACTGTGTCTCTGTTGTGTGACTTTTTAGGAGAGATTCTAAGTGGGTTTTCTGTAGGGACAGGGCGAAGCATTCACAATGACCCCCTGTTCACTTGTGTAGCAGTGGCACCCACAGATTTTGCCACACTTTATAGTGCCGGTCGCCTGCAAGTGTGGGTGTGCTAATTGGTGGCTCTCACTATAACATGTAGAATCTGTGGGTGCACATGTGCTTCCAGGCTGTATAGGATAATCCCCACTTCTAAAATAACCAGGTAGGAGTTATTCTGCATTTCATCTTGTCACAACTCTATAACAAAGTTTGTCTAAATTGTTTGTGAGACGTTGTTTTAACCCAGCTGTTGTTTTCCTTTCCAGTTGGCCAAAAAGTACCATCCAGACACTAACAAGGAGGATCCCCAGGCCAAAGAAAAGTTTTCTCAGTTGGCAGAAGCATATGAGGTATAAATTCACCATTTTTGTTGTTGGTGGAAAAGCACCCACCCTTGGCCTTTCAGTTTATCATTTACTTTAATGGCCAGGAAGGTTGCATTTGAGCTTCTTCTTGCCCAAATTCCTTATTTAGAATTCAATGAGATTCCAAATGACCATAGCTTGCCACTGTCTGTTTTCTGCTCAGGTCCTGAGTGATGAGGTCAAGCGCAAGCAGTATGACACCTATGGAACTGCAGACTTCGCTGCCGGGGCATCAGGCGGAGGAGGACAACAATACTGGAGAGGAGGTCCTACTGTCGATCCAGAGGAACTCTTCAGGAAGATCTTCGGGGAATTCTCTGGCTCCCCATTTGGAGACTTCGGTAGCATGTTTGAGCAGCCACAAGAGGTAGGATAGTTGTAGCAATAAGAAATGTGTAATATTTTGGAGACGTGGCATTTATTTTCCAGGCAAGCTTATTTCTTTCTCTCTCTCTTGCAGTACATCATGGACCTCACGTTCATTCAGGCAGCTAAGGGGGTGAACAAGGAGATCTCTGTAAACATTACAGACACGTGTAACAGGTGTGATGGGAAAGGCAATGAGCCTGGCACCAAACTGCAGCACTGCCACTACTGTAATGGAACTGGGATGGTAAGAACTACAGTTGTATAGGTACCTGCTGCCAATGTTTCCTTTAATTTAGGGATGCACCGAATCCACTATTTTGGATTTGGCCGATCCCCTGAATCCTTCGCGAAAGATTCAGCCGCATACTGAACCTAATCCTAATTTGCATATGCAAATTAGAGATGGGAAGGGGAAAACATTTTTTACTTCCTTGTTTTGTGACAAAAAGTCACGCTATTTGCCTCCCCGTCCCTAATTTGCATATGCAAATTTGGTTCAGCCGGGCAGAAATTGAGCGTGAGCACCACACCTTAAAGGGGACATTGCTTGCCGAGTTGTTTTGGCTTCGGCTGGAAATGACTATGTATGTTTGTTTAAACAAGGAAACTATCAACACTGGTCCCTTTGTGATGCGCTCTACATGCCGGCGCTGTGGTGGGAAAGGTTCTACCATGACAAACCCATGCCTGTCATGCAGGGGCTCTGGCCAAACAAAGCAGAAGAGATCTGTTACTGTGCCTGTACCTGCAGGTAAGCGCTTTGTGGGTTAATAAATATTTATTTTACTATCCCTTTGTACTGTACAGTGAAATCTTCTTATTGGTTCCTGACAGGTGTGGAAGATGGACAGACCGTTCGGCTGCCAGTGGGAAAGAAAGAGATTTTTATTACTTTTCGGGTAGGTGATTTATCCTGGGTCCTGAATGCTTTCATTCTCTGTTATACTACCCCATTCTGCACAGCAGAGGGCAGTAACGCGAATCTTTTGGCAATGTGCCTTAGATACACAGCAGGCTGCTTGCAGGGTCTTGCATCAGTCGTGTTATGTTTTCTCTTTTCAATAGTAAAATCAAATACTTTCATCAAGTATTGCTGGTGATTTTACATTGTTAGTGTCCTTCACCATAAAGATCCAGATGCAGGCTTCGGTCGTGTTTTAAAGTCTAGATGTATGACCTTTGTTTTTGAATACTTTCTCAGTCTTAGAAATCTTTAACATCCTTAGTAGTCCGGGGCATTGAACAACTGGAAACCTCTGATCTGTTACAGGTGCAGAAAAGCCCAAGCTTTAGAAGAGAAGGTGCAGATATTCACTCAGACCTGTATATTTCCATTGCTCAAGCTGTTCTGGGTGGTTCTGCTCGCGCACAAGGACTTTATGAGCCCATCAATGTCCCTGTAAGTATAACCCATTGATTGATCCGAATAGGAGGAATCCGGGAGCCCAATTCCAACACCTTGGACATATTTCTATACTCTTGAGAGTCTAGTTCAGGAGATAAATCCAAGTAATTTCTTTAACTTGTTTACATTTGCTGGCATTGGTTGCTTTTTTTTTTTAAAATTTTCATGCATCTTTGTGCAGGATATATCTTCCATGTTTTTTTTCCGAAAAGGAAACCACCAGTTTTAGGTGTTGAGCGTTTTATTTATGCATTTGTTTATTTATTTGTTTGAAAAAAATCTGATTGAGGGGGGAAAAGAAATCTTGTAAAAAGGAAATAATTGATGCCAGAAAATGTGACAGAGTTAAAGAATTCACTAGGAGATAATAAATATGCCCCTTTAGGATCCGGTGTAGAGCTAAACTGGACCCACAGCAAAAAAAATGTATAAAAAAAGAAATAAAAAAGTGTGTGTTTTATTAAGTAGCTTTACATAACACCAACATCACGGCAAATACAATGTGTGTAACCCTGTCCCTTCCTCATCTGTGGAACCCACATACAGAAGTTATGTAACATTAAAGGAAAACATAATCCCCGTTATACTTGCTCTAGGAAAGGGCTCCCTCTTTTTTTTTTTTTTTAATAAATGTTTTTATTGAATTTTCACAACAAACAAGAAAAAAAGAAAATAAAATAAAATACAAAGGAATTTGGAAACACAAGAAAGAGTGACAAATAAATCCATTGGTAACAGTATCGAGTATATACCTGCAATAGCTGAAGTGCAGGACTCCTCTCAACAGATTAGCACAGAATAAATCGAGATATTAAAATGCACAACAGTAGTACCCTCACCTATAACTTAGAGCAGATAATTAAAAATTCTGTGTTCGTAAGAGCTGGTTTATGTGGTGACTCCTGGGGGGCGTTCGTGGATTCTGTTCCCGTAACCTTGGGACATTTTGAATATAGCGATCGGTTTCTTGAACAATAGTATTACTGAGTAGTAGTTCCGTGTCGTGCCACGTGGTGTGTCTAAATGCATAGATTGTTAAATGCTTAATATGAGTTGGGAGTGATTGAATGTAACACATCCATATCGAGAAGAATTTTTCAGTAAATTGTTCATTTGTAGTGGATTCCAGCCAATCCATGTGAAATATATAATGGAATTTTTTTTTGACCAAAGATAGGGGGGTGTAGACGGGGAAAGCCAATGATGTAATATGGTTTTCCGAGTTGCAGCCATTAACCTTTCCGTAAGCTGCCGATCAGAGCGTGAGATTTTCAGTTGTGGAGGGGGTACCCCAAATATAGCCCAAACTAGCGTAAACTATTTGTTTGCTGGGTGAGAGATTTCCAGTATACCTGAACGTCCCCCCATAATCGTTGGATATAGGGGCATAGCCAAAGGCAGTGCACAAGATCAGCCCGGGGTTGATGACATCTCAAACATTTATCCGAATTCAAGGTGCCTATATGGTGCCGCCTAAGAGGAGTGAGATAAGAGCCATGTAAGATCTGTAGAGCCATTTCTTGATATTTGCTAACAGATATAGCCTGCATTGATTTTGTGTGATATTGAAATATTTGAGAGGCCTCCGGTTGTGGAATTATAGAGGTCCATCTGAGTAAGAAAGTATCCTGTGTTTCAGGCGATAATGCGGACCGAATAAAGCGGTAGATCTGGGAGATAGTTCTAACTGTATTATATCTAGGCCATAGCAGATTTAATGGGTTATCTTTATCTGTCATGGAAAGATGTCGCAACACTTTTGTGGCATAATGGACAATTTGGAGTAGCAGCATGTGGTCATCCGCCAGTAATGGGAATTTCTGGAGGAGTTTGTCCTTGGATAGCACCGTGAAAGCATCACCAATAATATCTTTAACAATTTTCAAATTTCGGTTATGCCATTCCACTAGAGTTTTATTGCGGTGTCCCATCGGAAATGTCGGATTATCGAGCCAGGACAGATAAGTGGAGTAACAAGGTGTTAATTTAAATCTACGTCTAACTGAGCCCCACGTTTTATAGGTGTCTATGAACAGAGGATGTCCTGCGAGATATCCTTTAATGGAGAATGTAAGAGAAAATTAAGGGATAAACCTCCCGTTAGAAGTTGGTCAAGTTCGGTTGAGGCATATATGTTTCTATTATATATCCAATCCCCAGCAAAGCGGAGTAATGCCGCCTCATTATATTCCCGAATATTTGGGAAATTAACCCCACCTAACGCTTTGGTCTGTTGCAATTTGAATAAACTGAAAGGGCTCCCTCTTAAACCACATCCAATGCTTCTGCCACAGCTGCTGCCTTACACCTAAGCTGAGAACACAAAGTAGTGCAACAGCCGCTATGTCTGGTTGCATCATGTCTGATTTGCAGTCTCCCCGCATTGATCACCAACACGGAATATGCACATCATATCATACCAGGGTCCAATTGGCTTCTGTGCACATGTTCCTTCTGGCAAACAACTCCTTGTAGCCTACGCATGGCCATAAACCTTGCTGTGCTGTTTTTCATTCTCTGCTTAAAGTTAGGGATTCACCAAATCCACTATTTGGGATTCAGCCGAATCCCGAAGCATTCGTGAAAGATTCAGCCGTATACTGAACCGAATCTTAATTTGCACATGCAAATTAGGGAAAGGAAACAATTCTTCTTTTGTGAAAGTCACAGGATTTCCCTACCTGCCCCTAATTTACATATGCAAATTAGGATTCTGATTCGGTTCAGCCAGACACAAGGATTTGGCCGAATCCTGAGTTCGATGCATCCCTATTTGCAGTACAATCGGTCCAAGGGGGAGGATTAGATATTGTTGGGGCGGGGGGTCCTTTTCAGGTGCAGAACTTTTAAAAATATAATGGGGGTTTTGTTTTCCTTTAAAGCATTGGGCAACTGAAAGCAACATTTTTTTCCAGACTATGCCATATTTGTTATTCCCCCTCAATCAAAATGTGGGGAATACCTAGTATATATATCTTTGAAAAGACTTTTGTGTAGCTTTCCCCTAAAGCTGATGTCTTACTGCCCTTCCTAGATCCCTGCTGGCATACAAGCAGACCAAAGGATTCGGATCGGTGGTAAAGGTATCTCTCGTATGAACAGTTACGGCTTTGGTGATCACTATATCCACATCAAGGTCAGAGTACCCAGGTGAGAGTTCCTTTGAGAATAGATCATGAAATGCCGAACTGGGAAGAATGAATACCAGCTAACTGATCTGCCTGTTTCTCCTTGTTTGCAGGCATCTGACTGACAGGCAGCGGATGCTAATGCTTAGCTTTGCAGAAGACGAGACTGATGTAGAAGGAACAGTAAATGGTATCACTAACACAACAACAGGTGAGTGATCTATACAGGTTCCCCATGCCAATAGAAAGATGTAGGCTTATTTACAAACTCTCTGTCATGTTGCCTCAGAGCAGCAACACATACCAACCAATCCACAATAAACTTTTAGTTGTGTGACTGGTTGCTGTGGTTTAAAGAAATGGAATAAAATTGCCCATTTTTACTTGTGGGAAGAGCTGGGGGCTCACAATCTACTTGGGCAGATCTAGATCCTGTGACAGGTGTTGCCATGCATGTGTTTGCCATGGGGAATCCCTTGCATGTAAGATACAAGGTTTTTAAGGTTTCTTTGCTGTGCTCATCAGGGAGAAACCAGCACAAATCTGCAGCTGGGGAGGAGAGACCTGAGACTGAGCAGGCAGGGGAGAACAAGGAGGGATTCCTAAGCAAACTAAAGAGAATGTTTAGCTCCTGACACCTCTGTGAGGTAGGAACAGCATCTTTATTTCTACCCTAAAATCTAACAAGCTTGATGACCCACTAGCCATGAAATTTGCCAATTAAAAGTTTTTTGTTCCTATTGGATTTTTTCTATAGGTAATAAAATGGCTGATTCTTTCCCTGCCTCTAGCCTCAGGCCTCTTCCGTCCCTCAATGGCAACCAATTTGCACCGAATCCACTATTTTAGATTTGGCTGAACCCCCCCAAATCCTAATTTGCATATGCATATTAGAGGTGGGAATGGGAAAAAAATTTACTTCATTGTTTTGTGACAAAAAGTCACAAAGTTTCCCTCCCCACCCCTAATAAACATGTGCAAATTAGGATTCAGTTCAGCCAGGCAGAAGGATTTGGCCGAATCCCGAACCGAATCCCAGATTCGGTGCGTCCCTAGGAGCAAGGGATGTGCAAACAAGAGCCCTCCAGTCTAAAGGCTCAAATGAAGAACTGCAGAGAAAACGTATCTAGGCAGTATTCAGAGATCACTAAAATACCAATAATAAATACATGTTTTGTTTAAGTTTTGCCTCTCCCTTTCCCAATGATTTTCACTTATGGCTGTTACTTATTACATCTTAAATATAGGATAATTATCTAATTTGTTTAGGCCAGAGATGGGCAATGAGGCTCCTCCATATGATCTCGAATTTCACCTGGCAATGTCCCAGGCCATGACCGCCTTCCATCGTGAAATAATATACAATAACTGCTGTTATCTCCTATTCAAAATGTGTCTTCTTTCTTTCCCCACAGGAAAGCGATCAAAAGAAAGCTAGTTATTGCAGGGCTAATCTGTCTGTGAAGATGGAGCAAATATATGGAATAAGCGTAAACGTTTCCCAGGCAGCCAGAAGAAACCATAATTGGTTGCTCCTCACTCAGGCACATCAGAATAACCGAGGACTGACGCTTAGTGTGAATGAAGGAGGCACCTGCCGCAGAGACCACCTTATCATTCTTGTAACAAACTCTAAAGAAATCTTGTAGATCTTGTCATGTTCTCTCTCCTCTGTTCTTTGGATATGAATAATGCCAATTGTGGGCAAGAGTTGGGTAAGTGCGGTAACAGCTTCTGTCCCATTTGTTAAAACCTTACACACGTTCCCTTTAAAAAAGTAAGACTTGCAGTGCCCATGCTGTATGCTCTCGGTCACCCACTGAGATTCTGGGATAGCCTATTCAGTTTAGGTTTAAGCATAGCCTAGCTACAAAACAATTGTGTTCATGCTAATCACCATAAAAGGATGGTGTTTTGAACAGTGTGCTTTACTGTACCTGTGAATGGAGGGCTTATAGGAAATATAGGGGCTGGATTGTGGTTTTGGGGGAACCTCCGCAGGCAGCCGAAGCCTTCAGCCTGTGTGCTCACAGCCTGAAAAGTCAGCGATCGTTTTGGCCAGCTGACCATAAGGATGCTTTCTCTTTGATAGAATAAAGTGTCAGTATCTTGAAATGTTTTGTGCAAGTCAAGCCCCTTAATGGCAGGTGCCAAGTTGCATTAAATCCTAGGCGTGTGTGTGCTTTAAATTAATGTTTTTTTTTTTTTTTTTATATTTTTGTTTTAAATAACAAGATCCATAAACATTGCAAGTGACTGAAGATGTAACCAGTAGAGGGCACCCAACAGCCATTGACTTTGTTTTTTCATAAGCAATAGACCAAGCTCTTGCAGTGGATAGGTTTCCCAGATTAAGTGTAAAATCCAGGATGCTTCTAGAAAATCCATCTAAAAACACTATACGGATCACCTTCAATTTAAAAGCAATGAGTTTGCCTCTGGATCCCTACATTTTTCCCTTGAATCAGTTTGCTGATTGGAGAATTCTGTTTGCATCTCAATGAGAGGCAGTCCCTTGGAGGTGGTGAGCAGGAACACAAGGCTATCCATATCAGAAGAAATAAAATATATATATATATATATATATATATATATATATATATATATATATATATATATATATATATATATCCTGATTACGGCTCAAATAAACATCATCTTTTTCTATGAGACCTATGAGTACGGATCCATTACTGCTTATGATATTATGACCGATTGTTACAGCACCTAGGCATTAATATATATATATATATATATATATATATATATATATATATCCTGATTACGGCTCACGTTTAAGAGCCGAAACGTTGAGAATAAACATCATCTTTTTCTATGAGACCTATGAGTGTGGATCCATTACTGCTTATAATATTATGACCGATTGTTCCAGCACCTAGGCATTAATATATATATATATATATATATATATATATATATATATATATATATATATATATATATATATATATATATATATATATATATAATTCTCCCAAAGTCCTGTGCTGCCGGTTGCTGTTCTGATAAGATAATATTTGTATAGGGGTTGAGGTTAGAAAAAAAACTGGAGACTTCCTAACCTAGCAAGGCTATTGCTCTGCACTTATTGCACTAGGACAATGTTACTGTTCACTTGCAGGATGGAATAAACAGCAGTTCTTCTCCCTAAAATCTGTGATTAGAGTTTGTTTCATTTATTTCGATCCTTCTTTTTACTGTCCTGGGTGTGACTCTTTATTGTACACATAAAAGGGCTGGCCTTTTTTAATAATATAAGTGCTCATTTAGATCAGTTCATTAACCCAGCCAATCAGATATTTGCTTTCACTATTCTATGGTAGGCCTACACCATTCAAAACACTGTAGTACTGTGGCTAACTGCACCCAGGGTCTGAATTTATCAAAACTTGCCTCCAAACCTGGAATTCAAAAATAAGCTCCTGCTTTGAGGCCACTGGGAGCAACATCCAAGGGGTCAGAGAGCAACATGTTACTCACGAGCTACTGGTTGGGGATCACGGTGCTAGAAAATCCATTTTCACCGAATCCCTGGTGAAAGATTCTGCCGAATATCGTATTGAATAGGAATCGTAATTTGCATACGCAAATTAGGGGCTGGAAAGGAAAAGTGGAAAAAAATTCTTCTTTTGTTATGAAACGTAACGTAGAAAATTACAAGTAAGGATAAATGAGCATAAAAGGTCAAATAACGAATTACAATCCGAACAAAATAAAAACACATACACCAGTGGGACAACATTTGTTTGAAAACAAACCCAATAGCGCTAGCTTGAGATGGCAAGTGTTGGAAGAGGTCCCTGCTCCAAGTAGAGGTGGGGATAGGAAGAGACTGTTACTCCAACATGAAGCTAAATGAATAGATGCTTTGAATACACTTGAACCACTAGGATTAAATGATGCACAAAGCTTTGTGTTTATTGTAAATTGTAATACATTCTCTTGTCTTTTCCGCTTGTGTATAATAAAACATGGACTTTTTTACTTAAAAGGTAGGAGACGACCAACAACTGTAATCTATACTGCATAATGAATACTGAATGTATAACATTACTGGATTTGTGGTGCAATATTGGGGCAGGCCAGAAGATGGCAGTGCTCTGTAAGAGTATTTTGTTACAATGTATGTGAATGTGTCTAGCCACATGGGAATGGACACACTTGTTTGTTTTTGATGGTTTTAAAAGGGATTTGGGTTACCCCCAGTATTTGTACAAGCACCTGAGGAAGGGCCACTAGGCCCGAAACATGTCGTGCAAATTTTGAATAAATGAATCACTAAATAAGCAACTGGTTCTCCAGTCTAGAGTCTTATCTAAGAATCATGTGCACATCAGGGTAAATGATAATTTACTGTTTTTGGATATTCCTGAAAGTACAACTTAATGACCAACTCGGGATGAGATTCAGGGTGAATACTTATTTGCTGCCCTAGATATTTTTGGTATAAACGAATAATACTCAATAAGGAAAAGGACCTTGGAGTCCTTGTAGATGATAAACTTGGCTGTAGCAAGCAATGCCAGTCAGCAGCATCAAGGGCAAATAAGGTCTTGAGCTGTATTAAATGGGGCATAGAGTCAAGGGAGGAGGGGGTCATTCTTCCACTGTATAGAGCACTTGTAAGGCCCCATCTAGAATATGCCGTACAGTTTTGGTCTCCATCACTCAAACAGGACATTATTGTATTACAGAGGGTACAGAGAAGGGCAACTAAGCTGGTAAACGGTATTGAAAATCTTAACTATGAGGAAAGACTGGCCAAATTGGGGATGTTCACACTGGAGAAGAGGCGCTTAAGGGGTAGGGTTGCCACCTTATCTGGAAAAAAATACCGGCCTTCCTTTATTTTTGTGTTCTTAAATAACTGGCATCAAGCAACATTTTTACTGGCCAGGTCAGTAAAATACAGGCCAGGTGGCAACCCTATTAAGGGGATATATGATAACGATGTATAAATATATAAGGGGATCATATAATAATCTCTCTAATGCTTTATTTACCAGTAGGTCTTTCCAGCTGACACAAAGTCACCCATTCCGATTAGAAGAAAAGAGGTTCCGCCTAAATATTCAGAAGGGGTTTGTTACAGTGAGAGCTGTGAAGATGTGGAATTGTCTCCCTGAATCAGTTGTACAGGCTGATACATTAGATAGATTTAAGAAGGGGTTGGATGGTGTTTAGCAAGTGAGGGAATACAGGGATATGGGAGATAGCTCATAGTACAAGTTGATCCAGGGACTAGACTGAGTCTTTAAGGATTTTTCCCCCTCTGAGGCAAATTGGAGAGACTTCAGATGGGTTTTTTGCCTTCCTCTGGATCAACTGGCAGTTAGGCAGATTATATATAGAGGTTGAACTTGAACCAGTTTTTTCAACCTAACTTACTATGTTACTATGTATGTACTTTCTTCATATTGATCAACTTGTTATGATGGAAGGGGGGGGCTGGTCAGAGGTTGGATCTTAAAGAGTCCCCTGAATTTAAATAAAAAGTAACTGCAACAGGAGGCAACTGAAGTCACTAGAAAAGCCGTGTTGGGAAAGGTAGGGACTACATGGTTCTGTTCTCAGCACCGCCTCTTGGTCCTGCCCACAGAATCCCCCCCCCCTCCCTCAACTGTAACATTCCACAGGCTCAGCCAGCGTAACTTCTCATTCTGCGCCCCATGACAGGGGGAGGAGTTGACAGACAATCCCTTAACAATTGAAGCTCCTGCGAACGCTATTGGCCAGCGCGGAAAATGGATACCAGGCAACCGCCAGCCAATCACATGCCGGAGATCTGTTTAAAGGGCTGAGGTCCCCCAGGGAGGTAAGGTGGCACTGCTTAGTTATCTGCTCAGGGTTCAGTGTCTATTGATCCCAGGACACGGCTCACAACACACACGTCTCCTTATCGGCCCAGGCTTTTCATTTGGGGCTGCGCTAAACTTACAGAGGTAAGATGCCAAATCAGCTTTTTATTTATGGAACTGTCAGGCAATTTAAAAGGAGAAAACGCACAAGTGGTGGCAGGTGACGTCATAGGATTACGCAGTTTTTATATTTCATATCTATATCTTTATACACAGTTACAGTTAGTCCTTGTAACAATAGAAACACAGAATGCATTTTACTATATTTCTTATACAGAAAGAACAAGAATTCAGGCTGAAACCTGCCAGAAAAGCACAGGGTGATGCCAGTCAGATGATTACAATGCATTACTGCTGGAGAAAATGTCCTGCTGGGGATGCTGGGACTTGTAGTTCAGCCCTGGTTGGTGGTTATGGAAGTGTAAGACAATTAGATCAGATTGTTTGTCTCTGTTGCTCAACTACAACCCCCAGCATGCAGCTCAGGGCTCTGAGTTTAGAGTGATTGCCTGGTCAGTTTGTTATCTCATGGTCTGCTGATTGATACAAAACCCCAACATAGAGTGTCACCTCCCCTACTGCACAACATCAGTGGGTATGTGACCGCTACGGGGGCCCAGGGGGTATAGGGGCACCGACTGATCATCTCCAGCTAAATTGACTTTGCCGTGGGACATTACATCTTCTAGCTTTGTCACTGTTATCCAGGGCAGTGCAGACCAAGGCTGTGAAGGGAACATCCTAACTTGGTCGGTACAATATCAAATACCATTAGGTAATTTATTAACAGGGCAGGTTCTCTCTGTATTGCATGTCTGTATCATGCAATATGCACTGGCTTCATATCATAGGGACAAGCTAAACCGACATCAGATTAACAGGACAGGCTTCTGTGACCCTTTGACTTCATATCATAGGGACAAGCTAAACCGACATCAGATTAAACAGGACAGAACTCTGTGGCTATTTGACTTCATATCATAGGGACAGGCTCATCCGACATCAGATTAACAGGACAGGCCTCTGTGACCATTTGACTTCATATCATAGGAACTGGCTCATATGGCATCAGATTAACAGGACAGGCTTCTGTGACCCTTTGACTTCATATCATAGGGACAGGCTCAACGGCCATTTGACTTCATATCATAGGGAAAGGCACTCATTCAACATCAGATTAACAGGACAGGCCTCTGTGACCATTTGACTTCATATCATAGGGACAGGCTCAATGGCCATTTGACTTCATATCATAGGGAAAGGCACTCATTCAACATCAGATTAACAGGACAGGCCTCTGTGGCCATTTGACATCATATTATAGGCACAGGCTCATCCAACATCAAATCAACAGGGCAGGCCTCTGTGTGGCTGTTTGAATTCTTATAATAGGGACAGGCACTCATTCAACATCAGATTAACAGGACAGGCCTCTGTTGCCATTTGACTTCATATCATAGGGACAGACTTATCCAACATCAATTTATCAGGACAGGCTTCTGTGACCCTTTGACTTCATATTATAGGTACAACTGCTCATTTAACATCAGATTAACAGGACAGGCTTCTGTGGCCATGTGACTGCAGTTTATCAGTGCAGCCTCAGATTTATGAAGTTTCCAGATGAGCAAGACAGGCTCAGCTAGCGCTGGATTTCTGTACCGTCACTGCTTGGTTTATCAGGACAGGCTGACACGTGCTGGGTTTATATCAAACTCAGTGTGATACCCTGTGAGTTGTTATAAGTAGGACCGGTTTACAACATTACAGGTCAGGCTGAGACCCTATAAAGTAGTATACGCTGCTGTGTTGCGACTACAGATTATCTAACCAGAGTCGGGTTCATAGTAAGTCTAGTGGGTTCTGATGGCAGATTTGCAGGAGAAGCCCAGACAGTGTTGGATTTCTAGTTTATATCATGTCACCTGGTTACCATTCAGGAGGAGCTGACGGGTGCTGGGTGCAGGCAAATGCAGTGTTGCCCTTTAACTGGGATGTCAGCAGGTTTTACTGCTATATCCTTATTGCATTTTATTGGGGAGGGCTGTGATGGTCTTGTCTAATGAAATGCATCTTATTTCATACTATTATACTAAAGAAAATAACCTGTGACGGTAAGACTTGCTAAATGCATGTAACGTCCCTTCACTGCACATTGAGTAGAAGCTGCCATATTGATTCAGAACATTCTATAAACAGTACAGTCCGTGCCATAACACTGGCCCACGTCTTAGGGACTCAGGTGATAGCTGTGTAGTAGGGCCCTTCTGTGTCTTGTTCTAAGACTTTTATCATAAATATAAAGAAATTGTCTACAAGGGTCTATGAAGAATGTGTCAGCCTAGACAAGCAGTGTGGCAGCTTCCATCCCTGGGTATCAATGGAAATATGCAGATAAGGAACATGCTGTGTACATAGTGAGCCATGAGTAACAGAGTTAAAATGAAGGATGAGATGGATGTTGCTGAACTAACAGCACTCAGGGGTTAACTGTTGCCTGTGCCAGTGCTCAAGGTGTTGTCATTCACTGCTGTAGACCAGGAAAGGGTTAACAAGCGGATAGAAAGTCTCTCCCTGGGAGACCTAGGGACTCGCGCGCCAGCAGGCAGAACACGCGCTATTTGTTCTGTGCAGAGCAACAAACAGGCTCTGGGGTGAGGTCTAGTGGGAGGTGACGATCCATTCTCAGGGCCCAGTGGGGGCAATAATGTGCTTATATTTACCCTCATTAGGGAAGAGGCAGCTAAATGGAGAGCAATTGGCAAACAAGGCAACTGAGCCCTGCATAGGTGCACAACTGTATAAAACCCATACTTGCTCCAGATACAAAGATATTTGTGTGCTCGGTACGTTAAATGAATAGCATAGAATAGACAGAAGAGCAATGTTCATTTAGTAATGAGAAAGGCACCAACCAGTGTTCAGCAGAGCTTGCAATCTATGAGAGCTGCAGTTGCAAATTATTATGATCTGCAGGTAATTAGGTTAGAACAATTCCTCCTAGAGCAGGCAGGTTTTCAAAGAGGTTAAATATAAATATATAATACACAAAAGCCATAAATATCTTGTAAATTATATCCTTATAAACGGTGAGTTCTGATGTCATCAGTTATAAACGGCGAGTTCTGATGTCATTTCTGTCACATGACTCACTGAAACTTGTGTATTATAATAAATAAAGTACCCCCTGTTAAAAATATGAGGATATTAAAAGTTACCTCTGAGTTCCATGACCTGTATAAAAACACTCGGCCTTCAGCCTCGTGTTTTTATATGGTCATGAAACTCCTCTGTAACTTATAATATCCTTATATTTTACAAGAGGGGGTACTTTATTCACTATATATGTATGTATATATGCTTATTAGCAGAAATGATTGACCGGGTTCCTGAATTCACCATATTTTTTAGCTTGCGAATCATTCAATGCAATATGAGATAGATAGATAGATAGATAGATAGATAGATAGATAGATAGATAGATAGATAGATAGATAGATAGATAGATAGATAGATAGATGATAGATAGATAGATAGTCACAGGGTTCCTTCTTAGCTAGAATCTAACTGGAAACTGCTAACCAATCTCACCACAGATCCTGGGCAGGCAGTGTGCCATGTTGTACCCATAATGGTCAAAGTCCACCAGATTGTTCCCAGTCTCTTGGGAGTCCATTCTGATCCTTCATAGAACTCTGAGCTGACTTACCTTCCAGCATTCCCATATAGAATATTCAGAGGGACATAGGCCATGCCCCTGATCCATATTAGTCAAGCCCTTTTAAACCCCCTTTTTGCCCCAAACCCACTCCTTTAATAATGTGTTTTCACTCCCTTTTCAGATATATGACGTTCTTACTCACATACAAAACTATCCAATGTATCATAAAGTAGAAAACTAAGATACCCAAATTATGGGGCTGGTCCCTCTAGGGTGGCCTACCACATTAGGTGGGGCATGGACTGAAGTCCAAGGTTAGATTGGGTGGTTATGTCTGGAACCTTGTTATAACCTTGTTATGAGCTATGGGTGACCCCAAGATGTATGAAGTCCACTGGTTGTGCATTGTCTATAGAGCTCTCATCTATTTCTCTGTCTCCCTGTAGAAAGTGTGTGCCTTCTGCCCCAGAACCATGCCAGTCCTTTCCACCACTCACCAACTCCCGCTCTCTGTGCAATGGGATCGCAATCGGGAGGATGACAGCCTCACCAACCTCCAGTGGCTACAGGACTTCTCCATCTTGAGCACAGACTTGTCTTCCATCGCCAACAGTCGCCCCCCTGTTCCCCGTGCCTCTCAGGGACCAAGTAGCCCACCAGCGGGTGATACTGCTTCTTGCCAGGCTCCTCGCACTGGAAAACAGAGAGTTACAGTTCCCACCACCTGGGCCTCCCTGCCAACTCCATCCCCCAGTCCTGTACAGGAGGTGGATTATAGAACCAATGCTAATGTCAAGCCACCATATTCCTATGCCACCCTCATCTGCATGGCCATGGAAGCCAGCCAGCAACGGAAACTCACCCTATCAGCCATATACAACTGGATCACACAGAACTTCTGCTATTATCGGCATGCTGACCCAAGCTGGCAGGTGAGTAAGGATCATTAGCAGTGGTGAATCCAACATCCAATCAGAATGCTCGGTTGAGTCAAGGTTACTGAAATTGAATACTTAGAGACTTTTTTTTTTTAAGCCAAGATCATTGAGGTTTTTTTTTTCGTCCCATAACTTTGGGTTGACTTCTTGTCTGTACATAAAACATTGGTGTGAAATGAATTTAAGATGGTGCTGGGCCATTGTATCACGTGGAAAAGGGCGCATTTCCAGGGGCCATAGTTTACTAGGGATAAATCTAGCTTTAAGTGTTGCTTTGGAGGGTTTGATGATTAATTTTATCTACATATATAGCGTCTGAGGGGCTTTGGCTGATTACTGATGGGCAGCAGATGAAATGCTTTCTGTCTGCCGGTAGCAGCTCTCCTGTCTGTGACCCATGCATTATTCATGGGAAGTCTTTGTGCAAGCTCCAGCCAGGTCTGTCAATGGTCAAGCATATGCTGACTGGTCCCATAGACAGCTGCACAATGGGGCATTTCTGCCGGAGAGAGACACCTGAGCTGGGGAAGAAAAGGGCATAAATTGGTTATTATGAGGGATTAGTGCTTTGTAATATAAAGGGATGTGAGTATATGCATAGAACATTTTTCCTCAAACACAAAGTTCACAAAGGAGAAGACCCAGAGACTTATAAGGTGACCCAGATCGCTCTTATAAGTCTCCGGGTCTTCTGCATATGATAAACAAATATAGTCAGTAAACGTAGCCCTGTTTTAGCAGGGATAGGGCATTTAGTGGATCATCATCCAACCAGAGCTTTGAAGGACAATACTTTGGGTGATGTTGGTGGCCAGAACTGTGGGAAAGAGCAGCCAGATAACCTTTTAGGGTTTAGTGAGGGCTTGGTTTATTGATGATCAAGGGATTACAACAAAGTATGAACAAATAGTCTTATTTCACATGTTCACCCTCTGATCTGTGTTTCAGAACTCGATCCGTCACAACCTCTCCCTGAACAAGTGCTTCATGAAAGTCCCGAGGGGCAAAGACGAGCCAGGCAAAGGCGGATTCTGGCAGATGGATCCTCGCTATGCTGACATGTTTGTCAATGGGGTGCTGAAAAGGAGAAGAATGCCTTCCTCACACCTAGACCCACCACGCTGTAACAAGGTCATAGGGCACCATCCTTATCTGCCAGTTTCAAGGCCCAGCAGCCATCACATGCAGCATGTATCCGGTGGTCACAAGCAGTCTCGCCGGTACGAGAAGCCCAATCCTGTCCTGCCGGCACTAAGAGCCCCAGAACGACAAGGGGACGGTCTGTTCACTCCTGAAGACCCCCTGCAAGGGAGCAACTTTGATGATCTGGATTTACAATCAGCTTTAATATCCATGTGCTGGGAAGGAGATCTGGCGGCTTCTAATCTTAATAGCACCCTTACAGGCACCTCAGGAATGGACATGAATCAGCAGGATCCTCCCATGCAAGACAACCACTGGTACCTCTCCACTGAAGGGCAGCAGACGTGGGAGCAGGTAAAGGAAGAACCTGTGGTGGAGCAGTGGTACAGTGAAACTGGTTTTGTGGAAGATGTGCTTTATGAGTGTCCGCCTTGGGAACGAGTGGAGACCTTGTTATGACCTAAGACTTATTTATAGCTTTGTTAGCAGAGACAGAAGTCATAACCAAAGGGGAGAGAAACCGTCATCAATCATTTTATCTCTCTGAACTCTTGTTTGAAGAGCTGCCAACCTCCAAACTGCAAAAGAAAGACAGAGATTGGTGCTCCGGACAACTACAAGAACATAACATGATGTATGGATCCGATAAGTCCTTGTAGACTATGCTGTGGACTTTGTTGCCATCCATTTCTCTGTGCAGAGAGTCCTTAGCCATATGACACCTATAGAGCTTCTCTGCCACTTTTTTGTGGAATACCAAACCCTTTCCTGTTCCAGGTCTTGGACTTGATGGAAACTGGTCACTGCAAGGTTGTGAGAAACTGTGGAGAGAAGAATATTGAAAGAGAAATCTTTATTGTAACTGGCAGAGAATATAGATATTTTTTACAGATATTTTCCAACAAATAGTGAATCATTTTCTGGTGATAAATGTGCCGCAGTGCCTTTACTTTCAGGATGATGGGTGCTTTGAAGTTAAAAGACAAAGGGAATAAACTGCTGCAGAACACCATGCCTCCATTATAGGGCACTTGAGACTTTGGCTGCAGGCAGGGTTGTGTTATAAATAACAGGACTATAACCTGCGTGCACACGTTGCCTTATTGTGAGTGGTTAGCCTAAATGTGTATGGCATGATAAGGGGAATATAAATTTCCAATTTGATGTGCAATTTGTCCTTTTATTTGTGGCAATATGGCTTTTTTTTTTTTTTTAAATTGTTAATACAGATGTTATAATTCAAAACTGCAGAGTGTGGTTTTATTTTTTGTAACACTCATTAGCCACAGGAGACATGAAAATGAACAATTGTTTTGTACATTTAGCTTCAGTTTTAAACCCCCCACCACCCGGGGTACCCCTGTTGCACTGGGGAGCTCAGGTCAGATTGCCATAGGTTCAGGATAGGATGCTTGATGTCAATATCATCAGCAGGGAAGGAATAGAGTTAAGAAGAACTGTTTTTATTTCTTACAAAATTAGCCCTTTGTGCCCAAACTGGAGCTCTCCAATCAGGAGGTGGCTGTTTAACAAGAAACATTTGATTGGTTAGTATGGTGCTTTTCCTAAATGCAAGCTTTATACTTACACCATGTGATTCTTGGGTATGATAGTATGAACAGAAGTCCAATTTCAATTATGGAAGCCAAGTTAGAGGTTACATTTCATTTATACTACTTATAAACTGTCCAGAAAAACAAGGATTTTGACTTCTAAGGTGTTGGGTACGTTTTATATAACAAATCAGCCACCATGGAAAATCATCAGTGGGGCAGGTAGCATTTGGAGATTAACCCAGGGTAATTTCTGTTCAAGGCCAAGAAACCATTTGGGTCAATAGCACCACATGCACAATTCTTGTATATTGGCCAATGGTTTTTATGCTACTAATGGAGAATGGAAGACCCTTAAGGTACAGGGACCAGGGTTTAATAATGCATTTCATATACCAGACTGGTGTTATAGTATAAAATGACACACTTTTTAATTCTTTTGTGTGGCATTTCAGACAAGGAGGGCCACATATATTCTAAAGAGAGTGGAACATGTCATGGGAAAGCAAATTATAAATGTTTTGTGTACACACATTAAGGGTGCACTATAATAAAAAATTATAGCTATGCCACTAAACATTCAATTACATAGACTTAAGTACACAAGACTGTCAGATAATATCAAATCAATCCAATCAAATTGCATTCTGTAGTGTTCAGTAGTTGAGCAGTGATGTGCTGGATCTTGGTGACATACACAATCCATTCCTGATATGTATAGGTTAATTATAGTGGCTTGTTGCCATGCAGGTTCTCTATATCATACCATGTAGTTCAGGTACGGGATCCGTTATCCGGAAACCCATTATCCAGAAAGCTCAGAATTATGGAATGGCCCTCTCCCATAGACTCCATTGTATCCAAATAATCCACATTTTTAAAAACTATTTCCTTTTTCTCTGTAATAATTAAACTGTGCCTTGTACTTGATCCAAACTTAGATATAATTAATGCAAATTGGAAGCAAAATCAGATCATTGGGTTTATTTAGCGTTTCCATGATTTTCCAGTAGACAAGGTATGAAGATCTAAATTATGGAAAGATCCGTTATCTGTAAAATCCCAGGTCGCAAGCATTCTGAATAACAGGTGTCATACCTGTATATGGCAGAATGGGTACATTGGTTAGGTGTCTGGTACACGGGGGAATGTTTAGAATGTAGGTGGACCATACGTTGAAGAACTTTAATACTGATGCTTCCAACCAGAAACAGGAATTGAAATGTATATTTTACTAATGGGAGAGGTGGTGCCAGTCTTGCAGTATGGCCTTGTCTATGGCTGCCACTAGCTTTTTTAAAAATATATTTTATTTCCAAATTATAATTCTAAAACCACAGTTATTTTTAAATTAATTCTTATTTCAATATTACTAGGTGGTGACTCATCTACCAAACAAACTAAGGTGCTCCCTAAAAAACTGCACAGTTTCAAAGCTTTGAGCAATTGGGAGTCAGAGAAGTGATCAACAGCCTCATTGGGGACGTGCATGGACTGAAACACCAATATGACACCATGTTTCCAACTTGAGCCCTGCTGAAAAAACATATAAGAATATAATGGACGTGAGTGTGTGGGATGCAGAGCTGGTGGGCACAATAGACAGAGAATAAATAGAAGTACAAGGTACAAGCAATCAACATCCATCCCATTAATTACTGTGGAGTTGCAGTAGAACTTTGCAGCAGAAGATCTTTCCCAGAATTTCTGCATTTATGCAGACAAATAAGTTGGAGTTTTAACTCATTATAAAGGTTCTGGGGGTCCCTTGCACAAAGTTCCAGCAGGAGTATGCTGTGTATAAATTAGCCAGTACCAATGTTAATGAGCTCATCAATAGCCTAAATCCTTTCACAATCTGGGGAATTTGGAGAAAAGCTGAAAACCCTATTCCCAGAGGTTTTATAGGATTTCAACTGTGATGTGCACCCCCATTTGAGCAGCATCATTGGCCCCGTCACTCGGCTGACTCTCCCACACTCTAAGGAACAGCTACGGTTTAAGCAGATTATTCAAGTGGCTCCATCATATTGCATAATGTGAAGTTCCCGGTGTAATCCTAGAGTCCTATGTGATCATCCCTTCTCTCAGCGGATGACAGCTAATTATTTCCAGCAGGGTCTCAGTTACTCGTGCTGTAATTACACGGCATGGGGGAGGTATTGGGATTTATGTGTAGGTGGAGAGGCACAGGGGGAGAAAAGGTACCGCTATGACCTGAATGACCCAAGATTAATTAAAAAGTCTCTGGGTAAAAAGGCATTTCAGACCCTGGGGTTGTCTCGGTGCAATGATATCTGTGCTTATCTCTTCTTTTAATTAGTCTTACTGATGACTTTCAGTACCAAAGTTTTCTTCCAGAATGCTCAGCACAGCAGCCTCCAATTTAGTAAGTTTTGCATGCCCAGAAGATGTTGATCAAAGTATTTAATTTAGCAGTAGATTGTGATAAATAAGGCTAAATGTGTCATATGGACTGACCACAGAATTGCATTGAGGAATCACAATGCTCCATAAACCTACCTGGCCATGCCCATGAGCCACCCTATCCTCCCCAATGCACCCAAATCCTTCACCTGATCTGGAACCCTTCAAACTCTTCTGCTACCAAAAATATTGCACCTATGGGCACTGGGAGCAATTGCCAGTAGCATTTTGTCGTCCCCCCCCATCTCTGTTTGTAAAAGAACCTTTGAGTGCGCTCCTTCACACCAATACCCACCATAGGAAAGGCCTCCCATTGTTCTCCCAAACCGTACTCTAAAGCCAGCATTTCTCCTCTCTCACACGCAAGCTGCCGCAACACAAAGCCCAGGCCTGTGTAAATATTTAATATACTAAGGCGAAATGAATCATTCATACCATCACTCACCTTTCTGTTGTTCTCACACTGATGGTTATTCCGATCTAATTCCGGGATTTCTTCCTTCTCCTTTTACTGGGTTCAACCCTCCTCAATTATTCTGATCCATACACCTGCACTATGAATTTCATCCTCCTGCCATCTTCATTTTCCTACCTTCCCCTATTATTCAGTTTATGCCTCTGACATCTTTCTCTTCTCTAAGGAGAGGGTAGGGGGCTTATCCAGGTGCCCTATGATTAATGGGTTTAGTTTAGTTAATGTATAACTGGTGCATTCTTCATTTTGAAACCTGTCCCACAGTCTGACTGGTAGGCTGGCCACAATCTCTTTATCTAAGGCAGTGATCCCCAACCAGTGGCTCATGAGTAACATGTTGCTCTCCAACCCCTTGGATGTTGCTCCCAGTGGCCTCAAAGCAGGTGTTTATATTTGAATTCCTGGCTTGGAGGCAAGTTTTGGTTGCTTAAAAACCAGATGTACAGCCAAACAGAGCCTCCCGTAGGCTGCTGGTCCTCATAGGGGCTACCAAATAGCCAATCACAGCCCTTATTTGACACCCACAGGGGCTTTATTCATGCTTGGGTTGCTCCCAAACTCTTTTTAAATGTGGCTCACAGGTAAAACATTGGGGACCCCTGATCTAAGGTATTACACATGGAACTGGCCCTAGGGTAATAAGAATGAATCCATGTAGAAAAAAACATTAATTATCCTCCCCATACACAAAATGAATCCCTCTTTGATTAGTTCTAGATATCAGTAGACTCCACACACGGTTGGCTGAACAGGAGGGCCTGCTGACACCTGGACCCAGTGGGAGCTTTCCCTGGTGGGCCAGTCCAACATAGTTAATGTATGTACACAACCATACAAGATACTACATCATTACTATCAGTACCTGGAGTGTAGAGCAAACTGTTTGCACACAGACTCTATGAGATATTGTGTGAAATGCTCTTAGCTGAGGCCCAAATAGGAGACCCAGTCAGATCCTGTGTAACGTTTCTTCTGCACAAACAGCCCACACGGGTTTAATTATGATTCCTTGTGTGAGCGTGCAGCAGTCATTTTGTGATCCCTTGCTGGTGTCAGATGTGAGAGAACAAAACCTGTAACCTCATCTGGTAGCGAGCCAGGGATCATGTGTCGGAGAGGCAGTTAACCTTATCCCAGCCACTTGCAGGTGCATCGATCCTTCCCTCTTACTTATTGGCTCTCACAATGGTCCTGTGCCCAGAAAGTCACTAAAAGGGAAATAAACTGACCAGCAGAGCTTTATTAGCACAATGGGGTCAGCATGATCAAGTGCCATAAAAGCCACCTCTGGTCTTTTTCTCGTCCAACTTCTAAACTAATAAGGCTGTCAATATAATTTCATATACAGTATAGGAGGAGGATGAGCCATTTCCTATATGGATTCCTTCACAGTATCCCTGGGCCATTTTCATGTATAATGGAAACACGTCAGGATAAATGCAGTGCCAATTCCACGTATAATACCCCAAAACACACAACAGGATAAATATAGTGCCAATCTATGTATATACCAGGAACACATAGCAGGATAAATACAGTGCCAATTCCATGTATTATACCCTAGAACACATTGCAGGATAAATACCATACCTCCCAACAATTTGGAAGTAAAAAGAGGGACAAAAAAATTTTTCCTGCACGTAGCGCAGCAATTTTTTGGACCACACCCTTTCTGTGGCCACACCCCCTAATTACCATGTTTGTTTTACAAAATTTGGCAGGTTATGAAAGTTTGAAAATATTTCTCCTTATCTAAACTGTGTTTTTGTGTCTCAAAATTGTTACAAAGTATCTTATTTGCACCAGTTAGCTGTTCTGGGCTCTCTGCTAAAAGCCAATTAAGTGAGAAACGTTGTTTCTTCTGGCTGTTCAGTGCAGAGAAAAGAGGGACTTTCCAGTACAAACGAGGGACTGCGGGTTGAGCTGTCAAAAGAGGGACTGTCCCTCTGAAAAAGGGACAGTTGGGAGGTATGAAATACAGTGGCAATTCTATGTATTATACCCTAGAACGCATTGCAGGATAAATAGTACAGTGCCCATTCTATGTATAATACCCCAGAACACATGACAGGATAAGTACAGTGCCAATTCCATGGTTAATACCCCAGAACACACAACAAAATAAATACAGTGCCAACTGTATCCATAATAACCTCAGGACATATTGTATGAATGCAGTGGCAGCTCCTGTATCGTGCCTCCATCTTATACATTGTATGAAATTAATTGGTGTTGGTTTGGGGATTTTGCCTCTCAATGACTTCAATGAAATCCACGTGGGATTCTTCAGCTTGTGTATCAGTCACTAAATACCTGTCAGACACCTAAAACCATAAATATAAAAGACACAGGTTTTAATGTTTTTTTTTTTGTTGCTTTCAACTTTACAAACACTTTTTTTTCAGGCCCTACTTAACATATTCCATATTATAGTTTTCCAAGGGTATGTAATGCAGAAAATGTGTGCTTCATATAATATGTGAGGAGCTCCTGACATTATTACCCTTTTCTCCATTAACCCTTAAAAGAGCCAGTAGCAAGAGACTATCCTGTAATGCTGCTGGCTCTGTCCTTTATACTCAGAGAAACAAGTCCAGGCAGGTGTTAACCATTTCTTCTTCCTCTCTGGAATGTTCAACAAAAACAAACATGCCCATCACGTGTTTCCCGCCCCAAACCCTACCTCTTGGGGCAGTGTGACTGGCAGTCACTCAATGGGCACGGTCACCCAGGCCTGCCCGAACTTGCCTCCCTCAACTGCTTCTTACATTCCGCTGCATGCATTTAACCCCTTGCTGCAATAAGGCTAACCAGGGAGCACACTGGGCTCATTATAATGCTCAACCCCATAGTGACAAACTGCATATAGGATTTAAGTGACCAAACGCTGAATGCTACCTGCTAGGGGAACTCTATAAGTAGTGCCAGGTCCAGGCTGGCTGTAATTTTGGGGTCCCCCTGGTATGCTAGGACCATGCATGGGCACAAGTGTTTTTTTTTTTTTTTGGAATGGCATCAATAAATGAACCCTTATAACTGAAATCCATTATTTGCAACACTGCAGGATTTGGAGCGCTTTGATACCATATTTCTGGTCTACTGCTTTAAGCCCCCTGCGACATTGGCCTGTAATTGCTTTCAGTCCCATCCCAAGCAAAAAGTTTAAAGGTCCCCCTCCCCCAAAAAAATAAGGCTAATAAATAAAGCTCAGCAGGAGACAGTACAAGCTCCATGATCAGAAGAATCCAGGGAGTGTGGAGCTTCTTAGAAGAGGTACTTTCAGCTGTTACGAACATGTAGGAGGCAGTCACACCCCTAAGGATTGTTCTTTCATCTCATGGAATCATTTATTTAGGCCTAAGTCAGAAAGGATCAAGCTCTTTGGGTTAAGTGCTGCTGTTATTGTCTATTACTCAGTGGAGTGTCAGATGCCAATGCGCCCACAGGACTGAAATCAGCCTGCTGAAATACACACAGGAATTAGCCTTCTCTCTTGTCTGCACCCACAATAATGGTGTTGGCAAGGGTGCAGGCACATTCAGCTAATTTCGGTGCAGGAATGCAAACTCAAAATTAGAGTGTGGCGTTTCTCATCCCCTGAGCTAAAACAACAGTTTTGGGTGCAGGTAGGAGAGGAGGCTAATGCAGGCACAGGGGCTGAGTTTTGACCTGTGTATTTCCAATTTTAGCCATTTAGGTGCATTGGCATCTGACACTCCACTGAGTAATAGACAATAACATCCTTTCAGATAGAAAAGCAGCACTTAACCCAAAGAGCTTGAGAGGAGGATAATAATCACGTAGGGCTGATTTTTGGTCTGTGTATTTCAGCAGGCTAATTTCAGACCCCGCCTGGCCAGGGTTGTATTTACTAGGGATGCACTGAATCCACTATTTGGGATTCAGCCAAATCCCTGAATCCTTGGTGAAAGATTTGGCCGAATACCGAAACAAATCCTAATTTGCATATGCAAATTAGGGCCAGGAAAGGAAAAAGTGGAAAAAAAATTCTTCTCTTTGACGAAAAGTCAAGTGATTTCCCTACCCACCCCTAATTAACATTTGCACTTTAGGATTCTGTTTGGCGAGGCACAAGGATTCGGCACAATCCAAATCCTGCTGAAAAAGGCCGAATACTGGCTAAATCCCGAACCGAATCCTGGATTTGTTGCATCCATAGTATTTACCATATAGTATAGTATAGTATAGTATAGTGGAGGGCTAGGAACAAAAACTCAATGACAATATGGATTTCCAGTGATAAGTAAGAAATCTATAGGCAGTGTTTGGACTACCAAAAATAATAGAAATTAAGATGTCCTGTTAGTGATGGGCCTGCTAGTCTGTGATCATGTGATGAAACTAAACCTCAAATAAAAGGTGTTGAGCCAAAAAAGTAGACAGAGGGAGGTGTAGGAGTGTAGAGAGCCCAGTGAGTTTCCAAGAGGCATATCAATAAAGGTCTGTGGTTGCAGAGGGGTAGGTGTAGGAGTGTAGAGGGCCCAGTGGGGCTCTAATTAACTTGTTACAAGTTCATTTTTGGAAGCTTTGCAGGGACCTAACATGAGTTCATGGATGGCCCAAGTAGTATCTACAAACGACACTACATAAATCTATACAATTTCTCCAGCTGATCACCCTGTGTGTAGCTGCTCAGCAATGCAACAAGCAGGCCGCTCACAAACACATACGAAATGATATCAACAATCCATTGTTTCTATTATTTTACAGCACTTTTTTTTTTAAATTCATAAATAGAAATCACGCAATGGAGTCTGTAATGTCATGGGATTTTGTGACAATAGAAAACTTAACAGGGAACAGAAACAAATCAAAAGAAAAACCCAATTCAGTACAATGCATATGTTTATATAAATACTCAATATACATGTTATAAATAGGCATATACACCAACATCACCACCAACCCAGGGGTAAGAGCATACAGTGTGGCGGCCAATATATGCATGTTGGGGACTGGCAACCTCTACCTTTACACCCGGGAAACAAGGGATTATCAATGTCCCTGTTCAACTGCCAACAATACAAGGTGTTCTTTTTGGGGCCTATATACACGTGCATGGCAGTCAGTGATCATTAATATCACCTCGTGCCTTTCCCTTCTACGGTATGAAATATCTGGACACAATATGGTTTCTTAACACACAGTGGGTATGTTTCAAGTTCACATCAACGCTGCTGCCGCCACCACTACCAGTGTGTGGTTTTCAGACCTTTTATTTGCTAGAAATAAGATTTAACATAAGGGAACATGAAGACTTGTGAGTCTGTCAGTGGCTGTTAGCCTTTGTGGTTGGACATTGGCTTGGCCTGTGCGTGCATGCATGGATATAAATGACATTACTGAAACATAGGGTTCTCTCTTGCTCATTCCAATGGATTAGGTGAGCTCTAAACAAGTAAAGGTGGCCATCAATGTAACAATTATGAGTTTTCCTGCAAAATAGAACAATAAAATTCTACCTGTATCTGATGATTCAGCACTAACAGTGTTCGGGTGCCTTCAAACGCATCCTGTCAATGTTTTCCAGCCAGCCCGATGGACTAGCCGACCGTTACCCAAGTCTTCTGCTGATAGCTTGTCTCCTGCCATACACACTAAATATTGTATTGTCTTCATTCCCTACAATAGTATTGGTGCATTTATGGCCACCTTAATTGAAAAAAATCAAAGTAAGCTATAAAAACAAAGAGCACGGCCTGGCTGTACACCTGGATAAAATAGAAAAGTGCATACAGTAGCAGACTCACACACACAGTGCTGAAGATCAAGGTGTATGGGCTACAGACGATTTATCAACATTTGTTGGTCACCTGCTGCCCTTAAAGGAGAAGAAAAGTCTTCTTGCACTTGGGGTGCCAAATGTTAGGCACCCCCAAGTGATTGTATTGACTTACCTGAAACCCTGGGCTGATGCTCCTATCAGCAGAAAACTGCACCGGCCTGGGGTTATACCAGTGAGCACCACGGAACGGTCTTCTTCCGTCTTCCTCTGTCTTTGCGCAGCTGCACATGCGCAATCGAGTGAAAAGCCGAACTTTAACTAAAAAGTCGGCTATTTCTTTCAACTGCACATGCGTCTGCCCCAGGAAATTGGAAGAAAGAAGAAGACGGAAGAGGTTCGCTACGTGGTGCTCACTGGTATAACTCCGGGCCGGTGCAGTTTTCTGCTGATAGGAGCACCGGCCCAGGGTTTCAGGTAAGTCAATATGTTAGGGGTGCCTAACATTTGCCACCCCAAGTGCAAGACAACTTTTCTTCTCCTTTAAAAGTCTAGATTTCTGTGCCATGAGAGATTTGGCTCTGGCCATGCACTGGTCAATAAAAGCCCCTTCAGACCAAGTTGGGAGCTTACTAGCCTTTATATGGGGCCTTCCGACACTCTGCCCAACCAATCACTGGCTGAAAATCAGGAAGATATTTATTAAACAGATTAGAAAATCCCATCCAAAGTGGCTGCTTGATGCAGTCCTCTCCAGACAGGGCACCCAAGGCCTCATAATGATCCAATTGTTGACACATTTTTCCAATGTGTCACAAAGCAACTGTGGCCTCGCCAGATGAGCAGATCTTTGTATGGCCAGCTTTAACATAAATACAATTAATAGAGGCAGGGGGAAAGACATGGCACTGGGTGGGCAGAAGAAGTGATAGAATAAGGAGGATATACATTATAACAAATGAAGGGGAAAACACTGAGAAACAGTTAAAACTAAAAAGTGTATGTGAGTAGGAAGCGTTGTGATAATGTTCATCCCATGGATCTATTGGAAACGACCACCTCTGTGTTGAGAAATTAAAATTCATATATTTTCCATTTTACTGGCTTAGCACTCAATTTTAGCCTTGCCTAAGCTGCCATTGTCCAAACTGGCCAGCCACAACTTTCCTTACCACGTCCCATAGTCCTCCTGTGTGTTATAATTGCATAACAAGAAGGCAAGAGCAGCCAGATAAATTAAGCCTTCTGTACCTGATAAAACTCATGAATGTTTATCATCAATTAAACAGGGAGACATAAGAAATACTCTATATTCCAGCACAGTGACTGCCTATTAGGGATGCACCGAATCCAGGATTCGGTTCGGGATTCGGCCAGGATTCTGCCTTTTTCAGCAGGATTCGGATTCGGCCGAATCCTTCTGCCTGGCCAAACCGAATCCGCATATGCAAATTAGGGGCGGGAGGGAAATTGCGTGACTTTTTGTCAGAAAACAAGGAAATAAAAAATGTTTTCCCTTTCCCACCCCTAATTTGCATATGCAAATTAGGGTTCGGATTCGGTTCAGTATTCGGCCGAATCTTTTGTGAAGGATTCGGGGGTTCGGCTGAATCCAAAAAAGTGGATGCGGTGCATCCCTACTGCCTATAATGAGCTAAAAGGTAAAATGGGGCTTGGAGTTTAAACTGGCTGTTAGGAGTCAATTAACCTAGCCACCTAATGAAAAATGAAGCATAAAGGGTCTAAAAAGAAAGAAGAGTAATTCAAAATTCTTAACGATAAAAGCAAAGTGGCACAGTCTGTGTTTTTATTGGTTTCTGGGGTCAGTGGCCTGGCATTTTCAGTTGCAGGCTAGAAATCAGTAGAATATTAAGACTAATAAATAAGAAACATATAATATTATTAGATGAGTCTCAAGTGTACAGGTAACCTCTGCCATCCAGACCATTGCAACTGCTCCAGTAAACGAGTAACATCAATACATGTGCTTGTGACCCTACAAACCTCAATGAAAATCCTAACGGCCAATCAAATTGAACGAGGAAAGGGCAAGTTCATCTTGACATTCAATAACTGGCTTTTCTAGTGGGGGGATCACGAAAATCCAGAAACAGCATATTCATTCTGAGGATAGATTTTTAAAGGAAAGTTCTGAACTGTGCACTTGTCTAATCTGTAATCATGCAAGGTAATCCTGGGGCAAGGAGGCAGGAAAGTACACTGCATGTTTTTTAGAAGAGGAATGCCGCCTCTAAGGGTCAGGCCACACAAGCAGATTCGGGGAGATTAGTCGCCCCAGCGACAAATCTCCTCTTCTAAGGGGCGACAATCTCCCCGAACTGCCTTCCCCTGGCTAAAATGAAAATTGGCTGCAGCAATGCACACGCGGCGATTCGTTTTCCGAAGTCACCCGAAATTTCCTCGTGAGGCAACTTCAGGTGACTTCGGAAAACGACGCTGCACGTGTGCACAATGATTTTCATTTTACCTGGGAGAAGGCAGTTTGGGGAGATTGTCACCCCGTAGAAGAGGAGATTTGTAGCTGGGGCGACTAATCACCCAGAATCTGCTGGTGTGGCCAGACCCTAAGGCGATTAGGGTCACTAGCGGGTGCATAACACATTGGAACCTCCCTGGTGATTTGAAGCCTCCTTTAGAGAAGCATCAAGATTTGTTCAGGACGCAGATTGAATTTTTGCAAACCAAATCTGAACCCTTTAAAGGCTGTGCAAAATAAATAATGTATCTAATATAGTTAGTTAGCCAAAAATGTAATGTATAAAGGCTGGAGTGACTGGATGTCTAACATAATAGCCAGAACACTACAAACTGTTTTCAGCTCTCTAACTCTGAGTTAGTCAGTGACTTGAAGGGGGGCCACATGGAACATATCTGTTTAGTGAGTTTGCAATTGATCCTCAGCATTCAGCTCAGGTTCAAAAGCAACAGTTATATTTATCAAAGGGTGAAGTTAGAGATCTCCACATCTGCATAGTGAAATACCAGCTCTCTCCATTAGTTTCTATCAAAGGGTGATAGTGAAAGTTCATCATTTGATAAATACTCCTTTAAAAATCCCATAAAAATAAATGGAGAGAGGCGATATTTCACTCTACGGACTGTGGAGATCTCTAACTTCACTCTTTGATAAATATACCCCCAAGAGAGCTGAAAAGCAGGAATAGTGTTCTGGCTATTATGTTTGACATCCAGTCACTCCAGCCTTTATACATTACATTTTTGGCTAACTAACTATATTAGAAATATTTTTTATTTTGCACAGCCTATCTATTTACCCAGTTTTTATTTTTATACAGAGTAAAGGACAACAGAAAGTGAAGCATGTTTCAGATATTGCATTTTTGTTTAGATTTTGGCCTAATCTGAATATGCAAATAAGGATTTATGTCTACTTCGGTTTTCGACAAAATCTAAAAAGTTGGTGCAGCCCTAGTTTAACCTGGAGAGCAATTAAAACCCACAAAGAACAAAATATTAAGACTTTTTGCATTCAGTTTTAGAATAGCACATAACAGACACCAGAAGCCTTAAAGCAGGACTAAACCTTTATAAAAAGGCTGTTTTTATATGAACTTACTAACCCAAAGGTTCAGCAGCCCTATAACAGTAATGATCCAGGCCTGCAAAGTTGGGGGCACCTTCGTAGACAAAGATCTTTAAAAGGTCACCCCCACAGATGTGGTGTCCTTGGGATCCAGATTTGTGGGCAGGCCACAAAGGCCCAGGCCTAGGGCGGCAAAATGCTGGGGGCTGCAAGCTAACCACAATTGAACCTGTCCCCACCACGCTCCGAACCTGGCACTCTGAACCCGCCCTCCCAGTTCCGGAAAATGGGAGAATTGTGAAGGAGGCGAGTAGCAGCACTTTACAAGAAGGATGGGGGGTTGTGAAGAATTGGGGAGTGCAGGGGAAGTGCGAGTGGGTCGTGGTGGGGGGGGTCGGGGAGGTGTGCACCTTTTAGAAATCCAGCTCTGCTTGGGATGGTATTGAAGCCTGAAAACACGTTTTATCGTCAAATTCTCTGTTGGTGGATCATTCTGCTTTAAACCTTTCATCCAAAGCAGCACACAGGAGTGAAAGAGAAAGTAAACAATCACTATTTAAAGTTAATCTTCATATTCTGATTCATATTTGCGTCTCTTGGTGCCTGTAATTTGGACGTCTGGATACAGAATGGCTGTCCAGCTTACAAACACAAGGAACTACAGCGCTGTGAAATATGCAGGCAGTATATAAATTAATGTTAATAACTCAACTGGACAATCATTAAAAATATCCCTCCTTAACTAAAGGATAGATGTTTTAATGACTTCACCCTTGCCCTGACTCTGCTGCACTGACATAAGGGCTACTTGCTTTTTTTTTTCTCCTCTCCTATTTACAGCCAGAAGACCATGAAAATCAATGGGAACAAAGCACTTTATGACCATAAATAGGCCCAGGTTTGCTTCAAACTCAGCCTACTACAAACCAGTCCCTTCACTTATCAAATAAAGAACATAAAACAATTACGTCAATGCATTAATCCATATGCTTAAACCCGTAAATAATCAAGGAGATCCAGGTTATGAAATTAAACAAAAATGAAAAAGATATTTGTGACTGTACTGGTGATAAATAAAAAGGGAGGCAAAATCTGAGAGTGGGGGGGAAGGAGGACTCTGTTCAGTGGCAGGATAAGATCTTATTAAAAAAATGTTCTGAGAGATTGTTTCATACAGACATAAAAAGCCGTTTCATGGGCTTTTAGAGGAGGCCATTCAGTAGCAGACCTGAAATCCACATCCCTAACTGGATAAGAGGACAGGTGAGGCCTGAATGACGACCAAGGCTGGCTGTCGGAGTCCTGGCTTGATGGCTGATTCAGATTATGACGGATAAACTGGAACTCCAGTTAATGTTTCAAATTCCATCAATCTGCAAAGACATAAGATCTGGAATAGGTACCTGGACAAATCAACATCACTCTGTCAGCAATGAATGAGGTGATAAAGGGATAGGGACTAGTGATGTGTGGCTTGGTGTTTTTCCTGACCAGCACCCGCCTCCCTCCACCTGTGCCCGCCCGAGCCCGACTTCTGGGTTCCTTTTATAGACCTGTGGCACTCCACCCATGACGTCACAAAAGGGGTGGGGTGCACAGGCGCAAGTCTATAAAAGTTCAACCCAAAGTTCAACCCAGAAGACGGAAACCGGCATTTGCAAGGTCACCAGGAAAGGTGGGTGCAAGATTGGCTGAACCCGCAGGTATCGGCCCGGCCCGCACATCACTAATAGGGACATGTTCCAATTTGTTTTTGTTTTTTTTGTTTAATTTCTATACATTTTTATTGGTTTTATCAAGATATTGTGTTATTGTTTTTCCATCATGGGTAACATTCGTGTCTCCGGTTCCGTGTTGTTTCATTTCGCAGCATACAATGTTGCCTTGGTTTATGGTTCGGAGTCGGTAACACATAATAGTTTAAACTACATCAGTCAGTATCTTTATAACAAACAATTTAACTTTGTAAACAGTATGAGAAAACACTGGTTGTCTGCTGTTTACTAGAAACTTCCTATAGAGAAAGAAGGGTGTGGGGGACATCAGACCAATACCTGTATACAATCCAGGGATTCCAGGTTAGTAAACATTTCTTATGGAAATCAAGCTGCTGGTCATTTTTTCCTGGGTCATGATCAAGTCTACCCTGGCCTTAACTGGGTCTATTGGAATTTGTATTTGTTTTCAAGCCTATGCTATAGTCCGTTTAGCTGCTGTCATAATGGTGGTAAATAAGCGAAATTGGGTTTTATTAAGTTCCTCAGGTTTTATTCCCAGCAGCACCACACCAGGGTCCCTAGGGACTGAAACTTCAAAAACCGAGTAAACCATATTAAGGATTCTTATCCAAAATCTCCGGGCATTAGGGCATGTCCACCAAGTGGGGTACATCATACCGGTTTCACCGCAGCCTCTGTACCAACTGGAATTGGCTGAGGGTGCGAATTCTGCAATGCATGCTAGTAATAAGTACCGTCTAAAAAGTAGCTTGTAGTTGGGACATGTTCCAATTTTTTAAATCTTTCACTATGACTATACAAGACCTGCCATTTGCTTCTAAAAATAACCCCAAAGCCTCCCCCAAGCCCACAGCTACTAACCCATGACACAGGTTGAAGGAGAACAGATTTGTGACATTGAGCCTGGGACAGGGCAATGTTAAAGGAGAAGGAAAGCTACTGAAGCAGTTTATTGCCAATAGATTAGCCACAATGGTGCAAGCTATAACACTATATTTATTCTGTAGAATGCATTGCCATACCGGAGTAACAGCTCCAGAAGCTCTCTCTCTGTTTGTTTAGGGTAGCAGCTGCCATATTAGCTTGGTGTGATATCACTTCCTGCCGTAGTCTTTCCCTGCTCACTCATAGCTCTGGGCTCAGATTACACCAGGGTTCGGAGGAGGGTTCGGAAAAAGGGATGGGAAGAAAGGAGCAAACTGAGCATGCTCAAGCCTTAGCCCTGGAGGTTTAAAACAGAAGTCTGATACAGAAGCCCATGTGTACACAATAGAAGTAAAAAAATTCTGTGCTTCTTTTAACAGAGGACTCAGAGCAGCATTACTTTGAGGTTTTACTGGTGTATTTATATAGACCTTTCTGATAAAGCTTACTTAATTTTAGCCTTTCCTTCTCCTTTAAAGACCTCTGCAGAAGTAGCAAGCTGTGATTGGATTGCAGTATATAGAAATGTGCTGATGCATTACCTGTTGTCACATGGTGCGACTATACTCAATCCCACTCTTAGCGGAGATGCTGGACCATGGCAGCAGACTGCGCAGAAGAGTGTGAGCCTGGCGGCATATCCGTTGTGGGAGAGAACAAGGACTAAAACCTGCCAGTGCTGATCCCAAGTGCTGCAAATAATCCGTGCAGGGTGGTTAAGGAGAAAACTGAGAAAGATCAATGCAGAAGAGAGACACATAAGAACAAAAAGAGAAGAACACAAAACAGAAATCATACTGCTTATAAATATTGCTGAAATCCTAACGTAAGTAACATGATATGCAGGATATACAACGGTCCAGGGTGGGTGGCCTCCATTGAGGTAAAGCACATAAGTGTAGGCGTCTTGCAGTACCCCACGAATGGAGTAGTAATAGGGCAGGTAGTGGTGCTGGTGGAAGTGCCGGTTCTCATAGAAGTGGATGGCATTGTTGTTAGTGGTCAGGACATGGAGGTACAAAGCCTTGCAGTGGTCCTGGGCAGTGCTGGAGATGTGGCTCTTCAAGCTTTCCAGTAGCAGGGAACCTGGCAGGGAGGACAGGGCATTCATCAGACAGGGTGCTTACCCACAAGAGTAATAACTAGTAAATACTAAAACTAATAAGATAATAATGCCTAACCTGTGGCATCCTCAAAATGAACATGGCAATAACGTAAAGGAAAACCTTACCTCCAAAATTAATATTTAAGCAACAAATAGTTTATATCAAATTAAGTGGCATATTAAAGAATCTTACCAAACCGGAATATATATCTAAGTGAATATTGTCCTTTTACATCTCTTGCCTTGAACCACCATTTCGTGATGGTCTGTGTGCTGCCTCAGAGATCACCTGACCAGAAATACTGCAGCTCTAACTGTAACAGGAAGAAGTGTGGAAGCAAAAGACAGAACTGTCTTTTAATTGGCTCGTGTGACCTAACATGTATGGTTTGTTTGTGCTCACTGTGAATTATTTGATTCCAGGGGGCGCCTTTATTTTTTAAAACAGCGTTTTTTTTTATTTATGATTACCCAATGGCACATACTACTAAAAAAAAGTATATTATTATGAAAATGTTTTTTTTACATGAAGCAGGGTTTTATACATGAGCTGTTTGGGCGATATATTTTGTTATAGAGACCTACATTATTCAGGGGGTATAGTTTTCCTTTAAAGTACTCTGATGAACAAACCAAGGAAAATGAGTTATCCCTCAACAAATTTTATTGAAGTTATTGTCTTCATCTTCCCAGGTACTTCTCAGGCACAAAATATAGTGTTTTTGTTTTAAATCCAATGAGCACTGCATAGTGTCTTTTCCATCATGTTTAGTCATTCAGCCTGCTGTGTTCCTTAAATAACTGATGCAGAAGCTGAACAGTTTTATTCTTCAACACTTGAAGCCCAGGTAACATAAGCCAGTGCTTATCACAGATATGGATGACTAACCATTGGGGGCACAGCGGATGTGCCAACCTGCACGGGCGACTGGGTTAGAAGCAGTTACAGTAGGTTTGTAAGGAGGTTAAGGTGTATATCGGGCTACAGCTACGATTTTAACAGTGTTGTCCTTAAAGGAGAACCATTGCGAAAATGGAAATTTAATATAAGCTTCTTCATACTGAAATAAGAAACGTTCTAAATACAATTAAAAATTCAGTACAGTTTAAGAAATAATCAAGTTTATCTTCACTTCCCTTTCTCGTCACCGTCTCTCTCTTCATTCTGTCTTTTTGCAGCAGTTGGGTCTCAGATATTCATTGATAGATCCAATATATCTTATAGGGGGGCTTCCTTTCCTAGCAGATGTGTTAGAGCTCACTCAAAATCATAATTCCAGTACAAACAAAATCTAACAAAATAACTGCTTTTTGCACAAATCCTGCATGTAGAGAGACATGATGTCTGGTGATTTTAATAGAGTGAGCTCTAATACATGTTCTAGGCAAAAGGAGCCCCCCTATAAGATACATTGGATCTGACACCCAACTCCTGCATGAAGAGAGAGCGAAGAGAAACAGATGCTGAGAGAGGGATAGTAAAGATAAACTCTATAGTATTAGAATGTTTCTTATTTCAGTATGCATTAAATTTTCATTTTTGCAATAGTTCCCCTTTAACAAGGGAGCATAGTACTCACACCACAACAACCAAAAATGTTACACTACTAATAAAAGTCATAACGTGCCACACAAGTTTGTGCAGAGCAAAGGTGATATCTGCAGAGACAGAGCACTGAAAGTAAAGATTCAATAACCACCAAAAATAAAATCTTTTTAAAACTATTCAATTACAGATCTGGCATATTTTATGGCTACTCCATAAACCTATAATAAGGGGTTATGATGATGTTTGAAATCTGTTTAAAACTGTTAAAGCGCATTTATAAAAACAGGTCTGCCCAAGAAGGAACAGATCCCTTATGCATTACAACAAGGGTTGTCTTTTTTTTTTTTTTTTTGGTCTATTTTTATCCCCTGACAAAGATCCTTTACCGGATGAAATGAAATGTGTTGTGTTCCTTGTTGAGTTGCATCTTTGTGCTTAAAAAGTGAAATAACTTTTATTCAGAGTGTTTAATCCATTGTATATATTTAAGTTGCTGGGTGGATCTTCTCCCATCACCTTATGATACTTGCATTATGCTTTATATAACATTTCCCTGATTTTACACAATTTTTTTCTGGTCCCCTGAAAAATGTAAAATGGGAGTTTAACTGTATCTGGAAGTACAGGAGCTTGACTGTTACACAGTTTTTATGTCTGTAACCTTACTCTTCAGTCTCAGGTCTGGCCCCAGGGCCCATTGAAAAATGACAGTATCCACTTCCTAGTGTGCTCTTCACCTGATTGGATTTATAAAAGCCTTCCCAACTGATCAAGCCCTGTCCGTCTGGAGTTTTGGTTCCATACAAGGTCCAATAAGATGCCTAATCATTTGATTGATTGGAGTATAGATTCAGATTAGCCTCACTCACCAATACCCTGTTTTCGGAATTCCTTTACAACACCGAGGCTGAGGATGTATGCCACTTGGGTGTCACCTGAGAAACTGGATGCCAAGATATCACCATCCTAAAAATGAAGGAGAAAAACACTGAGACCCTGCTCTTTACCATGCCTAATTAGCTCCAAACACAGTACACTGGGAACATATTTGGGCATGTGCTTACTAACCTCTTTGTGCACTTTGGTCCTGCTCTTGATTTCTGCTACAATCATTCCCACAATTTGCCCATAGTAGGTGGCAGCCAAAGAGAAGAACTTCTTGTTCGATGTGATATCTCTGTACCACGAATCGGGGTACCTGTAGGCAAGATTTGATGTTAGTACAGGCATGTACAGGCATTTAGGCGAATAACCTACTGCCTGTTTCTCCTAAGGGTAACGGCACATAGGCAGATTTGGGGGGGGTTAGTCGCCCCGGTGACAAATCTCCGCTTCTTCAGGGCGACAATCTCCCCGAACTGCCTTCCCCTACCTTTCTGCTGGCTAGAATGAAAAATCTCCAGCGGGATTCGTTTTCCACAGTCGCCCGAAGTTTCCTCATGAGGCAGTTCGGGAAGGCAGTTCGGGGAGATTGTCACCCCAAAGAAGAGGAGAATCTCCCTGAATCTGCCCGTGTGCCCTTACCCTTATAGCAAACTCACTCGATGGGGAACCAGACGGCACATAGCTCCTTTACTGTGTCTATGTCATCTTGACAAAGGAAGCGCAGGGTGGTGTCGGTGAGGGCAGCGGGGGGCTCCTCCTTGCTCATTCACACCTGAAATGGACAGACGATTCAGAGAAAGTTAATAAAATAGAAAGCCGAGCCTGGTTAGGGTGAGATGGGCTAAAAGAAGCCAAAAAGCCCTTTGCAAGCAAAATGAAGCCTACTGAAATCATAAGGTATTTACTTGTTTCATGCCATAAACATAGCACTGCCTAAACACCAAAAAGGAGAATTTTAATTCTCCCATAAGGCATCATGGGTGGAGACATGCAAATCACTCCACTTTATGTCCCTGTGACAACTATGCAGCCAGAACTGCTGGTTTATAGCACAGATACAGCCTAATGGTTCAGAGCCATATATCCAAACGTGCAGACAACCTGTTTCCATCTTGTTAGATCTCATCAGTGCAAGATATTGGAACTTGGCTTCTGAGGGGGAAGGACTTGGAGGGTAGTGAAATAGAAAAACAAACCTGCTTAGGAAGAGACTGGCTAAAAGGAGCCAAAAAGCTCTTTACAAGCAATTACATGCAAAGTGAAGCCTTTTGAAAGTTTAAGCAGTGATAGGTGTATGGCATGAGACAAGTAAATTGCTTCTGATTTCAGAAGGCTTCACTTTGCAGAAAGTTAATAAGAATAAGTGAAGCAAACCGATTTATTAACAAACACAGATGGGCATGTGGATTTTCCAGGTACAGACTGAGCCATACCAGTTTTTTTGCATAAACACATGGCACATTCTAGACAATCTCCTACATATACACACACAACCCCCCTGTACTACACACACACAAACACACAAAGACTAGTATACCTTCAGCCAAGCCCGGACTGGCAAATGCCAGGAGGGCTGCTGTATTCTTAAAGGGATACTGTCATGGGAAAAAACATTTTTTCCAAAATGAATCAGTTAAAGGAGAAGGAAAGGTTAAAACTAAGTAAGCCTTATCAGAAAGGTCCATCTAAATATACCAGTAAACCCCCAAAGTAATGCTGCTTTGAGTCCCCTGTCAAAAGAAACACAGCATTTCTTTCCTTCTATTGTGTACACATGAGCTTCTGTATCAGACTTCCTGCCTTCAGTTTAAACCTCATTGCCCTGGGCAAGAGCATGCTCAGTTTGCTCCTCTCCCCCTCCCCTCCCTTTTCTACTGTAATCTGGGCCCAGAGCAGGGAGAGACTCAGGCAGGAAGTGATGTCACACCACATACAATACTGCAGCTCCTATTCTAAACAAACAGAGAGTTTCTAGAGCTTTTTACTCAGGTATGGTAAAACATTCTACAGAATAAATATAGCATTCCAGCTTGCACTATTGCAGCTAATCTATTGGCAATAAAATCCCTCCATAGCTTTCCTTCTCCTTTAATAGTGCTGCTCCAGCAGAATTCTGCACTGAAATCCATTTCTCAAAAGAGCAAACAGATTTTTTTATATTCAATTTTGAAATCTGACATGGGGCTAGACATTTTGTCAATTTCCCAGCTGCCCCTGGTCATGTGACTTGTGCCTGCACTTTAGGAGAGAAATGCTTTCTGGCGGGCTGGTGTTTTTCCTTCTCAATGTAACTGAAGGTGTCTCAGTGGGACATGGGTTTTTACTATTGAGTGCTGTTCTTAGATCTACCAGGCAGCTGTTATTTTGTGTTAGGGAGCTGTTATCTGGTTACCTTCCCATTGTTCTTTTGTTTGGTTGCTGGGGGGAAAAGAGAGGGGGTGATATCACTCCAACTTGCAGCAGTACAGCAGTAAAGTGTGATTGAAGTTTATCAGAGCACAAGTCACATGATTTGGGGTAGCTGGGAAATTGACAAAATGTCTAGCCCCATGTCAGATTTCAAAACTGAATATAAAAAAATCTGTTTTCTCTTTTGAGAAATGGATTTCAGTGCAGAATTCTGCGGGAACAGCACTATTAACTGATTCATTTTGAAAAATTTTTTTTCCCCATGACAGTATCCCTTTAAGATTGGCTTGGCAGCAATAAATTAGGTGAGGAATCACTCCATTTGTTTGATTAGGGGTCAGATAAGATAGCGTCACAATGATAAAAGGGGTGGACTAGCAGCGTCTATAAGGGGAGGACCTCAGTAATTGTGCAATGCCCAGTGTTCATCTTCATTTCAGGCATTTGATTATGTGCCATCATTCATTAGACTATATTGAGACTATATTGGAAGGCAAGTGGGGCACTTGGTTTAAGATGCATCACTGATTATTATAATTTGAATGGGAATCTTTTTGACTCCCTGCTTAGTACCCGGGTACTTTTATTATTGTGACACTATCTTATCTGACCCCTAATCAAACACCTGGAGTGATTCCTCACCTAGTTTATTGCTGCCAAGTCTATTTTTCTCAATATGTCTGTGAATGTATTTTAAACTTGGAACAAAAAAGTATGTTTTTATATTTATTCCCAGCAGTGAGAGCCACCCTTCTTAAAGGGGACCTGTCACCGAGACATAAAAAGCTGTATAATAAAAGTAATTTTCAAATTAAACATGAAACCCAAATTATTTTTTTTCTTAAAACATCCATACCTGTTATAAACTGGTTTAACAATCTCAGCTGTCAATCATATCGGGGCAGGCAATAATTTTCACTTTTGATTCTGCACTTCCTACATGTCACTGCACTCCCCACATTCCCCCTCCTCACCATCTAACAGTGCATGGGTTTCAGCGTTAGGTGCCCTATTCTGGTGAATAAACAAGATTTTGGTATGATGCAAAACTTTCCTAAAAAATAATGAACAGAAACAAGATTTAAAAAAAAGTTAAGTTAATTTTGCTTGACTAGCATCATAAAATAGGAATTGGAATTATTTCTTAGGGTGGCAGGTCCCCTTCAAGTATTTCTCTTTGACTAAGCCACAGGGATAGGTATTTTCCCCCCTTTATATATAGGGTAAGAGTAACCTTTTAATCTTTTTTGTATCTAAAATTCAATGTAACTATTTATGTGTCTATTAGGTAATCTTTTTCAAATCTCAATCTTTTTCAAATTTATCAGATTCCCTAAAGAGCAAAGTGACTTACGCTAGCGAAAATTTGCCAGTGTAACATCATTTCGGAACGTCACCAATTCCCTAACGGGCGCAGGCGTCACTTTGCTAGCGAATGAGATAGGCGCTAGTGTTGCTTCGCACTCTAACGCCAGGCACATTTTCGCTCTGGTGAACAGACGTAACTCCACAAATTCACTAAGATGCAGATTTTACTGAACGTTACCTCATTCCCCAGACTTGCCATCGGCAGCTCAGACCAGGCAAAGTGCAAAGAAGTGCATAGGACTCAATTTTTAGTCCCAAAAAACGCTGGTGTCGTTTTCCTTTTTTCTGAGTGATAGCCTGCAAAGGTCTGTAAATTTTTTTTTGGGTAACCAGTTACCCCCATTTTCTAACATATGCAACATAAACTATACAGTGGGCTCATGTGTAGGGCATTATAACAACTCTATTTTATTTATTAAGGTTCCCTGGACTTGTGTAATGTAATATATTTGCTGCAACATATACGTCCATGTACCTTATCATTTGCCGCCGTATGCAAATTAGGCAACGCTAGTGCATCTTCGCTTTGATTGCCGAAGTAACGATAGAGAAAATTCGCCAGCGTTTGGCACCCTGGACGCAACTTCTCACTTTAGGGAATTGCCGTTGTCCTATCGAATTTACGCCTGGCCAGTGTCGGACTGGGCCGGTGGGACACCGGGGAAAAAAAAACGGTGGGCCCCAGGCTCTTGTGGGCCCTGCCGGCCCAGATCCGCTACTTAGTTGGGCAGCGTGACCCCACTTTGTCGGGGCCGCGGTAGAATAGGAGATCTGCGCATGCGCAAAAAGGTAGCGATGCACGTGTGCACACAAGCGCGCTGGAGCGGGGCCCTGGGGCTGTAGCCCCGGTGGGCCCCAAGCCCCCCAGTCCGACCCTGCGCCTGGTGAATTTCGCCGCTTAGGGAATTTGCCCCCTTGTGTGCCAGTGTGTTTCTTTTCTACTTGGATTGGGAGGTTGCCGTATCCTCCAAACACTGGGCACCAAGCTTATCTGTGAATATTATAAGAAGGGTGTGCGAGCGCTTATCTATTATATACTGGAGTAACACAAAGAGATAAATGGATACAGCAGGATTCTGGGATGGGGACTGTCTCACCTTGTATCCGGAGCAGGATGGTCTCAGGACGGCTATAGCCGACTGAGCCCTGAGCTCCCACACAGCTTACAGAGAGTCCATGCACTAGGAATAAAACAAAAACAAATTATGTTTATTTTTAAGTATAATCTGACCCCAGTCACAGCGAGATAGTTCAAGGAAACCCCAATAAAAGTGATTAATAATGACACAGGGTTTAATCGGCATTATAATCCCACCATGGCAAAGCAGAGATGTAAGGAAGGTGATTCAGTGCCGTTACTAATGCAGGACTAGTTCACACACCAGGAAGGGCCTGTAAAGCAGGACATAACAAGGGGCCGTGAAAATGGATTGCAGTTATACAATTGAGAGGAGGGGGGTCAAATATCCTATAATGAAGAGAGCTGAGAACATATATTCAATGGCCCAGCCTGGGACAATTATAGGCTTTCATTGATTGCTCCCCAATGCTTTCATTTATTAAAGGGGACCACCTACCAAAAGCTTTTCTTTGTAAAATAAAAAGGAATTCTGAGCAGCCTTCCAATAAGCATTCATGACATGTTTTTAGTGGTTTGAAAGATATTTGTAAGCATAATTGCTATTCAAAGCAGTCGGACTGTTGACATTCTCTGCACTGTTGGTTCTGGCTCCTAAAACCATGTAGCAGAAGCCAGCTTATTAACTGAACCGAAGAACTGATTTCAGCTATGATAGATAAATATGAGAAAGACTGCATGGGCCTATGGTGAGCAAGTGGCTAAAACGCAACCCTATTAATATGATTAATAAATAAACTATTATAAACTATTAATACTATTAATAAACCCTATTAATACCACCGCTTTCATTCAAGGTGTGCAGTGTATTTAGAAGGTTCATATTTACATGTTTTATGGTTAACAGGAACCTTGCCCTTTTGCAGACCCTACATTTTGCCTTAAAGGAGAACTAAACCCTAAAAATGAATAGACCTAAAAATGCCATATTTTATATACTGAACATATTGCACCAGCCTAAAGTTTCAGCTTGTCAATAGCAGCAATGATCCAGGACTTCACACTTGTCACAGGGGGTCACCATCTTGGAAAGTGTCTGTGACACTCACATGCCCAGTGGGCTCTGATTGGCTGTTGAGAAGCTAAGCTTAGGGCTCGTCACTAATTATCCAGCAGAAAATGAGCTTCCCCTGTAATATAAGCTGATGCTACAGGTTTGCTGATTATTAAATTCTGATGTTAATTGCACTGGTTTCTGTGCTGCCATGTAGTAATTATCTGTATTAATTACTAATCAGCCTTATATTGTGACATTTCTATTCTATGTGTACTGTATATTGTGAGTGGCTCCCTAAGCTCAGTAAATGACAGCAGCACAGAGCATGTGCAGTGAATCAGCAGAAAAGAAGATGGGGAGCTACTGGGGCATCTTTGGAGACACAGGTCTTCCCTGCTAAAGGGATGTGATTGCCTTGGGCTGGTACATAAGGCCAAAACATAATCTAGCTACTTCTTCAGTTTAACTTTCCTTGTCCTTTAAATGGTCACTGGACCCACTGCCTCATGGGAGTCATTTAATTAGAACAATTCCAACTCCTTTACAGTAATGCAAATATGCTGCTCTTCAATGAGGACACATTAGCTTTTTCCACCTCAATGTCACTACCTAAAGGGAATGTTATGAATTCGTTATCCAGAATGCTCGGTTTTCCAGATAACAGATCTTTCCGTAATTTGGATCTTCCAACCTTAAGTCTACTAGAAAATCATATAAATATTAAATAAACCCAATTGGTTTTGCTCCCAATAAGGATTAATTCATGTTAATGTTAGTTGGGAACATTAGGATCAAGTACAAGCTACTGTTTTAACATTATGGAGAAAAGGGAAATAGTTTTTTAAAAACTGGATTATGTGATTATAATGGGTCAATGGGAGATGACCTTTCCATAATTCGGGTCTTTCTGGATAAAGGGTTTCCGGATAACGGAACCCATATCTGTATTTCAAATGACAGCACCCAAGAACATAAGAAATTACATCAGTTTTGTGATCCCTGCAGTGCCCTGTTACCAGGAGTTATTTATTAATTAGCCCAGTAATAGAAGGTAATATCACGGCTGGGATTCAGGTTACAAGGCTGGCAATAGGGATTGGGCTTTGTGCATCAATGGGAGATCTGGTTGGAATGAGGAAACATCTTAACCACAAAGCTGAAAGTCACCCTAATCTTTTTTAAATGGGCCTGATTTAGAACATAGATGAACCCAGACACAGGTGAAAGTAAAGACACCATGCAAAACTGTGTGCTATTTATTAGATGTAGTCACATATAGATATATAACTGATGTCCTACCCGCTTGCCCTCTCGCTGTGGTTCAACTACAACGCCCACATACCATCAATGGCCCTAGGGGACCAATCTCCCACAAGGTTTTGATTTCACTGCTATAATTTGAAAATATTTTATCTTATTAATCACGCCTTCTCCTATTGATTTGCCATTTTAAGTTGCAAATATGCTCTCTGGTTGCTAGGGGAATTAACTAACTACCAGACAGCAACCTCTTAATTGTAAGCCTAAGAGCTGCAGAACAACAAAAACAAAAGATAAACATTTCAGAACCCATCATTGCTGAATCTCTATGAATCCTGTTGCCTACAGCACACTATGGGTTAATTGAAAGTCTTCAAGTGTTAGTAGGAAGGAAGCAGGTGCAAGAACTGTATAAGAGAGCTGTATAGGATACATAGGAGAGCTGTATAGGAGAGCTGTATAGGATACATAGGAGACCTGTATAGGAGAGCTGTATAGGATACATAGGAGACCTGTATAGGAGAGCTGTATAGGATACATAGGAGAGCTGTATAGGATACATAGGAGAGCTGTATAGGATACATAGGGGAGTTGTATAGGAGAGCTGTATAGGATACATAGGAGAGTTGTATAGGAGAGTTGTATAGGATACATAGGAGAGCTGTATAGGAGAGCTGTATAGGAGACATAGGAGAGCTGTATAGGAGACATAGGAGAGCTGTATAGGAGAGCTGTATAGGAGACATAGGAGAGCTGTATAGGAGAGCTGTATAGGAGACATAGGAGAGCTGTATAGGATACATAGGAGAGCTGTATAGGAGAGCTGTATAGGATACATAGGAGAGCTTATAGGAGAGCTGTATAGGATACATCGGAGAGCTGTATAGGAGACATAGGAGAGCTGTATAGGAGAGCTGTATAGGATACATAGAGGGCTGTATAGGAGAGTTGTATAGGAGAGTTGTATAGGATACATAGGAGAGCTGTATAGGAGAGCTGTATAGGAGAGCTGTATAGGAGAGCTGTATAGGAGAGCTGTATAGGATACATAGGAGAGCTGTATAGGAGAGCTGTATAGGACACATAGGAGAGCTGTATAGGACACATAGGAGAGCTGTATAGGAGAGCTGTATAGGATACATAGGAGACTTGTATAGGAGAGCTGTATAGGATACATAGGAGAGCTGTATAGGAGAGCTGTATAGGATACATAGGAGAGCTTATAGGATACATAGGAGAGCTTATAGGAGAGCTGTATAGGATACATAGGAGAGCTGTATAGGAGAGCTGTATAGGATACATAGGAGAGCTGTATAGGAGAGCTGTATAGGATACATAGAGGGCTGTATAGGAGAGTTGTATAGGAGAGTTGTATAGGATACATAGGAGAGCTGTATAGGAGAGCTGTATAGGAGAGCTGTATAGGAGAGCTGTATAGGAGAGCTGTATAGGAGAGCTGTATAGGAGAGCTGTATAGGATACATAGGAGAGCTGTATAGGACACATAGGAGAGCTGTATAGGAGAGCTGTATAGGATACATAGGAGAGCTGTATAGGATACATAGGAGAGCTTATAGGATACATAGGAGAGCTTATAGGATACATAGGAGAGCTTATAGGAGAGCTGTATAGGATACATAGGAGAGCTGTATAGGAGAGCTGTATAAGATACATAGGAGAGCTGTATAGGAGAGCTGTATAGGATACATAGAGGGCTGTATAGGAGAGTTGTATAGGAGAGTTGTATAGGATACATAGGAGAGCTGTATAGGATACATAGAGGGCTGTATAGGAGAGTTGTATAGGAGAGTTGTATAGGATACATAGGAGAGCTGTATAGGAGAGCTGTATAGGAGAGCTGTATAGGAGAGCTGTATAGGATACATAGGAGAGCTGTATAGGAGAGCTGTATAGGACACATAGGAGAGCTGTATAGGAGAGCTGTATAGGATACATAGGAGAGCTGTATAGGATACATAGGAGAGCTGTATAGGATAAATAAAAGAGCTAGAGCTGCGGCGGTACAATGTTGTCCTATTGCTACATATGTACATCAATGTCCCCCCAGCATTTATCATGGATCAGTCCCCTTACTACACACGTACCTTATTCCTGTGACCCTCAGCGCTGAACACACCGAGATCTCCGCACCCTACCTCCCACCCCCCAGTACAGGCAATCCCCGTTACTTCCGGTGTGACAGTCGTTCCACGGGCCGGCTCGTTGTTTTTGCTGTCACCACTACGGGTACTCGCGCGGGTCAATACATTGACAAATGAATGCGCGCATTCAGGCAAGATTTCCCCATAGAAACGGAATCCAATAAAAATAGTAGTCTGACTTGTGGGAAAACAGTGCGCATGCGCCGCCAAACAACGACTATAAGGACTGGTTCACTGGCAGATTTTTTAGTGTTCGCCCAACAGCAACACATGAAGGCAGTGGTGTAATTAGATATTACTGGGCCCCACAGCCAAATTAATTAGCCCCCCCCAAACATATGTTGGGGTTGTCCTTTTTTTACTAATATATGTTGAAATTGCCCTGTACATCATGGGCCCCTGCTGCAACTAGGGTTGCCACCTTCTCTGGAAAAAAAACAGGCCTTCCTATAGATTTATATTTTTCCATTTTAATAACATTGGGGTCCACCGTCATTTTCACCGGCCAGGCCTGTAAAATACCAGCCAGGTGGCAACCCTACCTGCAACCACAGGATTTGTGGCAAAGGTCCGTCCAGGACTAGGGCGGCAAAATATTATGGGCTGAATGCTGCCTAGCCGCTTTCCGGGGAGCACTGTGCAGGCAGGGACTGATTATGCTGCACCCAAAAGCCACATGGTCCCAGCGCCTGCCGCATCTTGCGTACACGCCCCCTCCTCCCCGATGATGCATGGTCCTAGCGCTGGCTCCGTAGCCCTTCTACCCTCCCTGCTCTCAAGACCCCAGTTCTCCTCAGGGATGCAGCTGGGCGGCGTGCTGCCCCTACAATTTTGCCGTCTAGGGCGGCCTCTGTGGCCTCACCACAAATCTGGGCGTGGGTGCAAGCACGCTCACGGGAGGGGTATGCGGGAGGGCGCACGGCCTAGGGGTGCCCGCCTACAAAATCCGCTGCTGGGTCTGCTTCCTCTGTAGTTACGCCCCTGGCAGTGTCCTAACAAGATGTTACTGGGCCCCAAAGCAAATTCAATTTAGGACTCCCAAAAATTGATAAGGTGTCCTTTTCTACCAAGATAAATTAAAACTGATCATTAATTAGGGCCTCTCTGGTCCCCTACACCCCTACACTCCTGGACCCCCCAAGCGCAGGGTCTGCATGCCTCTGCATGAAGGCAAAACCGATATTGTTCAGTTTATAGATTGTCACAAAGTTCACTTCGGTCTCAATTCTGTCTTTGGTGTTGCAAATCAATTAGTCCTGAGAAAGAAGGGATGGCCCTTTTAAACCTGACCAACTACATATAAGTATTTAGTAACAGCCTATGTGATTTTGTAGCAGCAATTTGTTGGTTCAATTCTCCCAAAGATGGGACCCCAAGAATATACAAGACATTATCATCAATGTTGGACTGAGTGCCCTTGGGAGACCTGACCTCAAGGCCTATTGCTGAAAACATCCAACATCACCTCGTCATGTCAATGACATCCAACCACACAAACCTTTGCATTGATCTGAGGTTGTGGGGCCCAAAACGTGTCAACTGTCCTAGGTTTTTTCTTTTACCTGCAATAAAAGGGCATTTTCCTGCTTTTCATAATTTGCACCCTAAATTATTTTAACCCTCATGACTAAAAATGCCTAAAATCACCTAAATGTATTTATTTTTATATTATTTATAAATTATATTTTTATTATTTATATTTTTTTTACAGCAAAGTTTTGTCAGGGCTGTGTGTAAGATCAGAGTGTGGCCAAGCTTTCACCCCACATATCACTCTAATTAACCTCCTACCTGTGCTTTCTGGGGCATCTTAGGAGAACAAATAGTCATTCATGCCAAATGTCTACCTAACCAGTTTGCAAACATAAATGAGACATATTGTGTAAAAAATAAGAATGTACCAGTGCATTATACTCATTTAGATATAGAAGAATTGTGCTTAAAAAAGTAGTGTTTCTGGCTGGTTTATTGAATATTTCTGCAAAAACCCTAATAATCTCTCCCTTCTCTTCCACTTCCTGCTCCCTGAATTCCCAGGCTGTGGAGGGGAGCTGGCAGCTCTCAGCTCACTGCACTGTAGGACAGGAACCAATCAGCACCTAGCAGAACCTGATAGGGAACTGAAGCCTGTCTGTGCTTGTGTGACTGCAGGGCTGTGATTGGCTGTCCCCCTCCTACTGTGCTTCTGGCAGGGACTGTTAGGACACGCCCACCCCTCATTTGAAACACAGACAGGGACCAGACAACATCTATAGGGAGCTCCAATAAAGGGGCTATTTTTAAAGATATTAATTTTTAGCACCATGTCAAAGCAACACCACATATTAATATTGCCTACAAAATTTGGGTTTTTTAAATTTTTCCTATATGTCTCCTTTAACGACCTCCTGCAACTACATGAGGACCCCACAGTAGGGCCAACGCTACTGTTTAAGAGCCATTGCTATATAATCATTGAGTAGAGGCACAAATGTAAAAATTACATTACATGTTATGTATGTTATGTTATGATGATTAAAAAAAATAGTGTTTTTTTTAGGACCACTGCCCTCCCCTGGAATCATGGTAATGACATGGCTGGAAAAAATTATGCTTGTTGCTACTGTTATTAATAGGGGAAAAAGATTAAAATATAGCAAGGCCTGTATTTTTTTCCAGAAAATGTGTCAACCCTAATCACTAATCACAACATAACATTTTAGTTGGGCTTCAAAAATCCATGAGATGTAATTCTAGATTGCCAACATTATGACTTGGAATTTTCTGCTGTGTATGACTATGAAGATTTTCATTCCTCCAGGTCATGGTATATCTAGAAAGTGATTCTAAAACAACTGGACTTGCTTAGTAATCATTGAAGACGTTTCACTACTCATGAGTAGTGAAAAGTCTTCAATGATTACTCAGCAAGTCCAGTTGTTTTAGAATTATTTATACTAAATACTTCTGCTGTGTACACATCTATTTTCTGCCTATGCGTGGTGATGTCTAGGCCTGGCCTTAGCCTTTGTTAACGTTTGCGTTCACTTGAGGTGAAACTAGGGTTGGCAACTTTTTGCACGGTGGAGACCAGGTAGGGGAGACGGCTGTGACACGGTCTGGACTGGCTGTGATGTCAGAAATGGGGCTATGACTCGGCGATTGGCCGATCACTGTGTTAATCATGGGGAATCCTGCCTGGTTTTCCTAATTTGGAAAACCAGGCAGGAAGTTTTGACGCGGCAGCCCTTCAAAATAGCAGGCTGGCCGGGTCAAAACCGGACAGGTGGCATACCTCCCAACATTTTGGAAGTAAAAAAAGGAACAAAAATTTTTTTGCACGTAGAACAGCAAAATGTTTTATTTTATTTTACAAAATTTGGCAGGTTATGAAAGTTTGAAAATATTTCTCCTTATCTAAACTGTTTTTTTTGTCTCAAAATTGTTACAAGGTATCTTATTTGCACCTGTTAGCTGTGCTGTGGTCTCTGCTAAAAGCCAATTAAGTGAGAAGCTTTTTTTCTTTTTCTGGCTGTTCAGTGCAGAGAAAATAGGGACTTTCCAGTACAAATGAGGGACTGTAGGTTCAGCTGTCAAAAGAGGGACTGTCCCTCTGAAAAAAAGTTAGCAAAAAAAGCTTTCCATAGAGGTTCGGATTCGGTTCGGTATTCAGCCAAATCTTTCGCAAAGGATTCGGGGGTTCGGCAGAATCCAAAATAGTGGATTCGGTGCATTCCTAAAAATCTCAGAAGTCGATTATGGCGGGAACAGGGGCGGAACTACTGGGGGTGCGATTGCACCTGGGCCTGCACCACGAGGGCCCGCGGACACTCGTGCTCGGGTAAAAAAAATTAGTTGGTAGGGGGCCCAGATGCACCCGGGCCTGGGAACTATTTTTTTCTGTTACTGGGAGGGAAGGATTCATTAGGAGCCTTGGCAAGAGGCACCATTGACTTCAAGCCACCTACTGCCTAATTCTGGATTTCCTTTATTCACATCACTGTCACCCAAAAAAAGGGAAATCTACCTGACAACTCAATGTTACATAATGGGACGTGTAATTCTAATCAGCATCACAACATCGGCAACGCAGGGATCTCTATCTGAACCCAGGTGTAATGAATGTATGTTGGGAAGATGCTTAGAAAGACATTTGCTTTCATTATACATCACACAACACCTTTCTTATATGAAACACACAACACAGGTGATTGTCGTACAATCTGCCTGACACTCCACACCAGACACTGACACCTACAGGAAGTGATGTTGGTGAAGGAGCCACTTCCGGTTCCTGCACGTTGCAGCACAAATGAGCTCCCGATAGAAAGCGAGCGGCGGATTGGATCGGAAGCTGAGCTGTTAGGGGTCCTGCGCAGGAGGAAAGTGTGTAGGTATCGGTTCCCTCGCGATGTGAACCCATAAATTACCCGATCTGTACTGCGTTTCAGTCTCCTTCCCCACATTGTACGGTGTCAGTGTTATTCAGTCATCCTTATTGCTGACATGATGCTTCCACTGAGCCAAGTTACTATGTAGGTCACTGTGATCAGCTGAGCTGCACCATCCCCTGTAATAAAATATACTGTACTGTTGGTTCTGACTCATGAAGCTATGGCAGACTCCAACCGAATCCGGGAGAATTGACATCTGCTACAAATACAAGTTGGGGGAAACCTGCACAAATAAAACAGTTCTGGTTAGATTGTGCCCTGGCTGGAATCGAACTCAAGATCTCTGCAAAAGAATTACTGTTGCCCCCCACCTGCTGCAGGCAGGGTTAGACTGGCTCTCTTGGATGCCAGGAAAACACCAGGTGTCAGTGGGTCTCTTGCTTCTAAACATTTAGCCTGTTTCATGGTCATTCCCTATTTCTTTATGGGAAAAAAATGCTTAAAGGAAAACTATATCCCCAAAATGAACACTTAAGCAACAGATGGTTCATATCATATTAAGTGGCATATTAAAGAATCTTACCAAACTGGAATATATATTTAAGTAAATATTGCCCTTTTACATCTCTTGCCTTGAGCCACCATTTCATGATGGTCTGTGTGCTGCCTCAGAGATCACCTGACCAGAAATACTGCAGCTCTAACTGTAACAGGAAGAAATGAGGAAGCAAAAGACACAACTCTGTCTGTTAATTGGCTCATGTGACCTAACATGTATGGTTTGTTGGTATGTTTGTGAGTACAGTGAATCCTACGATCCCAGGGGGCGGCCCTTATTTTTTAAAATGCCAATTTTCTATTTATGATTACCCAATGGCACATACTACTAGAAAAGTATATTATTATGAAAATGGTTTTATTTACATGAAGCAGGATTTTACATATGAGCTGTTTTATGCAATATCTTTTTATAGAGACCTACATTGTTTGGGGGGTATCGTTTTCCTTTAATAGTGGAACAATAGAGTATAGTATGTTGATGAAAGAGACTAAGAGAATAAAAAGGTTAAGGGAGGAGGAATAATGGTTTATAGGGCACACGGTCTAAGGTTTTCTGGTGGGTCCCTGGCATTCCAGTCTGACACTGCATGCAGGTCTGCACTGATGTTCATAATAGGTCCCAGCATTTCAGCTACACAGAGGCCTTATCATCCCCCACCAGCCAACTATATATATATATTGACTGTCTATGGCATCTTGGCACAGACCCTCTGGCATTTTCCAGAACCCACAGATTGTCAGTCCAGCCCTTCCCAACCATCCACCATTCGGCTCATCATGACTATGCTTTCACCCCTCCTGTGTATTATGGCAGGAATCCCGGACCGCGGGCCAGAACCGGTCTTGAACTGGGTCACCGAGCCTAGCGAACAATTAATGCAGTGTGCCGAATTGGACGGCGACCCTCTGACCGCCCCCCCCCCCGGTCCTTGTAAAAAAAATTGGCACTTCACCGGTCCCCAGCCCAAAAAAGGTTGGGGACCAGCGCTGTATTATAGCATTACTAGATGTTACTGGGCCCCACAGAAAATTAATTTTAGGGCCCCCAACATAACCAGAGGTTGTCCTGTTTTATAGCAATATATGTTGAAATTGCTAATTATTTAAGGCACAATCAGCAAGGAGACAGCACCACAGGTGAGTAATATCTTAAAAGGCTTTTATTGCAAAAGGGCTTTTTCTTTGGACAGAAATACAATAGCGACATTTCAGGCTCACAATCGCCTTTCCTCAAGATGAGGAAAGGCGACTGTGAGCCTGAAACGTCGCTATTGTCTTTGTATTTCTGTCCAAAGAAAAAGCCCTTTTGCAATAAAAGCCTTTTAAGATATTACTCACGTGTGGTGCTGTCTCCTTGCTGATTGTGTCTACAGAACAGGTGGAAGTGGCCACCAAAGACTTGCACACCGTCCATTATACCCTGCGGGTGAGCTGCCTTCTAATCCTTTTCATAATTATTTAAAGGAAAACTATACCCCCCAAACAATGTAGGTCTCTATTAAAAGATACTGAGTAAAACAGCTCATGTGTAAAACCTTGCTTCATGTAACTGAACCATTATCATAATAATATACTTTTTTAGTAGTATGTGCCATTGGGTAATCATAAATAGAAAATTGCGATTTTAAAAAATAAGGGCCGCCCCCTGAGATCGTAAGATTCACTGTGCACACATACAAACCACATGTAAGGTCACATGAGCCAATTAACAGACAGAGTTCTGCCTTTTGCTTCCTCACTTCTTCCTGTTACAGTTAGTGTTGTAGTATTTCTGGTCAGGTGATCTCTGAGGCAGCACAGATAGAGTCACGAAATGGTGGTTCAAGGCAAGAGATGTAAAAGGGCAATATTTATGTAAATATATATTCCAGTTTGGTAAGATTCTTTAATATGTCATTCAATTTGATATAAACTATCTGTTGCTTAAGTGTTCATTTTGGGGGTATAGTTTTCCTTTAAGGCCTCATGTGGCCCCTATACCTCCTGGGCCCCCCTGCAGCCACAGGGCCTGCTTCCACTGTAGTTACACCCCTGGCAATGTGCATTGCTGACCTTGTTTAACATGGCACCATACAAGGTAATGGTTCATTATAGATGCAAGGCCACACAAACTATATAAGGGCCACGCTAGGGGTGGTAGTGGAGGCCAGAAAATTACTTGCGAGTCTCATTTTTTTAATTAAGGTTAAAGGACAGAAATTCATCTTTAGTGAACACATTGGCATATGTACCGTCATTGTACAGAAATATTAAACACGCTGTGTTATTGTTTGTTTTGCCAGGGACACCATGAGCGATATCCGGCATTCTCTTCTGCGCCGGGACGTGCTCAGTGCTGCCAAGGAGGTGCTCTACCACCTGGATATCTACTTCAGCAGCCAGCTTCAGAATGCCCCTGTGCCTCTGGTAGAGAAGGGTCCTATAGAGCTGTTTGAGGAATTCATCTTTCAGGTTCCAAAAGATCGGGGCTCTCACCCTAAGGTGAATAGAACAAGCAGAGGCCTGCTGTGATATATTCATATCTTAGGCAGCTTGGAGAATATTTATAACCTCGCAAGGACCCTGCTTTCAAGCTTCACAAGGGTTCTGCAAATTCTTTATATAGCCTTCGCCACTTTCATTTGATTTGTTGTAATGCATATAAGGGCCAGTGAGGCAAATGCTGGAAAACCTGTTATTAAACTTCCACCTGCTGTTGATTTTAGCGATTCAGTGCCCTGCAAGAGCTTCAGCTGCTGGAGATCCTCTGCAACTACTTCCAAGAACAGAACAAGGAGGTTGTGCGTCAAGTCATCTTCTCCTCACTCTTTAGCCCACAAGGCAATAAGGCCGATGATCAGCGTATGGTGCTGCTGGGCAAGCTGACATCTATGTCTGTGGCAGTGTGCAGGCTGCCTGTGCTGGAGTGTGCTGCATCTTGGTTACAGGTAAACATACATAGATATATTTTTTGGGGGCAGAGATAGTTTGACTGTGTCACATAAAGCTTGTTTTTGTAAAATCTTTCACATTTTTATTTAAAGGGGTTGTTCACCTTCCAAACACTTTTTTTCAGTTCAGTTGTTTTCAGATTGTTCTCCAGAAATAAAGTATTTTTTTCAGTTACTTTCCATTATTTATTTTTTACTGTTTAAAGTTAAATGTTCGTGGTGTTTGAGTCTGACAGCTCAGTAATTCAGGTGCAGACTCTTACAATTTTGCAACATTTAGTTGATACATTTCTCAGCAGCATCTGAGGAGTTTTAGCAACTATTGTATCAATTCTAACAACTGCCTTTAATGAAACCCAGAGATTCTGCTCAGCAGGGACAAAGATAAGAAATGTATCAACTAAATGTATCAGTTTAGAACAGTTTACAGGGTCAGCGACCCCCCTCCCAGAGCTGCTTTAGATAAAAATGACACTTTACACATCAATATTAGAAAACAGAAAGTAATTGTAAAGTATTTCTGGTGATCTATTTGTTCTATTTTCAGTTGTTTTGTTTTTAGAAACAAAAAAGACTCTTTCCAACGACTTTTTATTTGTGACCGTTTTTCTAATATTGAAGCGTAAAGTTAATTTTTCACCTTCTAAAGCAGCTCTAGCCTACCCGTTAACTGTTCTAAATTGATACATTTAGTTTATACATTTGATATCTTTATCCTTGCTGAGTCCCTGTTACAATTGATACAATAGTCACTAATATACCACAGATGCTGCTGAGAAATGTATCAACCAATTGTATCAACCAAATTGTACCAGTTCAGATGCTCCTGGATCACTGAGCTGCCAGACTGAAACCCCAGAGACGCAAACGTTTAATTTTTAAACTTCAATTGTGGGAAACGATAAACAATAAAAGATGGAAAGAAATTGAAAAAAGTTGTTGTTTATGGTGAACACTGAAAATAAGTGTTTGGAAGGTGAACAACCCCTATAATTCCTCCTTTCCTTTCACTTGTGGACAGCGCACCCCGTCTGTATATTGTGTTCGGTTGGCTAAGGCCCTGGTGGATGATTACTGTGGCCTAGTACCCGGCTCAGTCCAGACGCTCAAACACATCATAAGTGTCAGTCCTCGCTTCTGTTGCCAGTTCATCACTGCAGTGGTTACTCTCTATGATATGTCCAGCGGTGAGTCCGGTCTCTGTATCATCTAATCTGGTTTGAGCTGTTGCCTAAATATATCGATTAACACACAATTCCCTTCCCACAGAGGAGCTTCTACCCCCTCATAATCTCCTGGAGATGATTGTTTCATGGATCTTTGATGACCCTAGGCTTATACTGATCACTTTCCTCAATACTCCCATTACTGCCAATCTGCCGCTCGGCTTCTTAGACTTTTCTCCTCTCATGGGCCTGGTACGGTGGTGTGTGACAGCTCCCCTGGCATACACACGCAAACAGAAGGCAGCAGGGGGGCAGCTGTCCGTGGATAGCCAAGGCCTTTACTCCAAGCTGCATCTGAGTGTGTTACAAGGTCTCATGGTCCTTCAGACTCACCTGACAGAAAAAAGCCTTTATGGAAGGCTGGGACTCTTTTCTTTCGACCAGCTTGTGCCTCTGGTGGAGGAATTGGGACAGTTGTGTGATGAGCTTAACCCATTAAATGCAGAGCAGGAGATGGAATTAGCACTAGATAGGCTTGCTCAGGCTCTGCAGGTTTCCATGGCGACAGGGGCTTTACTGTGTGCCCGAGGTGAGTGTCCTGAAAAATTTTACAATTACACTGATTTAATTTCTGCTGATGTGACAATTTTCTAAAATTAATTTTTATTGAATTATTTTTTTCTGCCCTAGATGATCTCCGAACATTGTGCGCTAGACTCCCCCATAACAAGTGAGTGAATGTGTAAAATGCTAGTCTATATTATAATAATAAAGATGCACAATCAGAATTAGGGGGAATTCATTTATTTCCGCAGGATGCTGCAATTGTCAGCCCCTGGGTAGTCTTATAACAGCTATAACTTGATAGAAAGCATTGCCGCTGTATTTCATCATAAAGCAGAGCCTTCGCATAGAATGAGGCTTCTGGTGCACCCCAGTCAAGAACACAAAAAGAGACCTGAAAGGTCACTGTCATTGCAGATTTCAGTCATGCTGCCTGGTCGTAATGTGCTGCTTCTGATCCGCGCTTTGCCCTGCACTTCTATTCATAGGCCTGCGCCCAACCCGCCCACCTGTGACATCACGAAAGGGGGCGGGGCAGGCACACTCCTATAAATAAATGCAGTTTTTGTGAATGTCAAGCTATATCCCCAGTAGAAGGTGTTTTGGGGAATCCTGGAGCCAAAAAATGACCGAGGCTAATCACAAAACAGCAGGGGCATTTGAAGAATTTGGGAGTAACCTTAGGGCAGAGACACATGAGAAGATTCGGGGAGATTAGTTGCCCGACCCGCACATCACTATTCATCAATATTCCTATTCCCAGAGGAATGAATGGGAATTGTGTGAGTTTTTCCGTGGGGAGCTCTAATCCTACATTTTGATAAATCTGTAAAACATTATAACATTAAACTTGTTTTAGAGGGAGTGTCTCTGACTGTAGTACATATTTAGCATTAGCCTTTGTGTGTCTGTCTATTGGAATTGCAGAGATGAATTTAATGTGATTCTGTTTTGTTTTTGCTTCCAGCCTTATGCAGTTGGTGATCTCTGGTCCTGTTCAGCCTCAGCCAGCTCACCCGTCTCTAACCCCAGGCTATTACCCCCACATTCATACTCCACCCCTGGGCTATCCCTCTCTGCCCGCTCATCCAGCTCTACCCGCTCATACTCCACTTCCTACACATCCTGTGGTGCCCGCTATCCCGGCCATTCCTGGGCACCCTGTGCAGACTTTCATTCCAGGGATGGCCTTTCCGTTCAGGCCTATGCGCTGAGTTACCAGAACTGCAACAGAATGAGACATTTACCTTTGCACTGCTAATAAAGATGCCATGCAGAAAGCCATCCGGCTACTTCAATGGACTTTAGTGCCTGTGAAACATCTGATCTTCATGATCTTAGTGCTTACAGGGACCACTTTCAACTGCAAAAGAGAGTGCAAGACCAAAGTCAGACAAATCTATGGTTGTATAGATAGCTGTGGTTAGTACAAAAAAGGATTAAGGGTTAGCATCACCTATTCCCTTCCCATTGTATCTAATACAGGGTTAAGTTACCTGCAGCCCATCAGCTGTCCTATAGTTCAACAAAAGGGGGCAGATTTATTAAGGATCAAATTGAAAATTTGACTTTTCAATTATGGTCTCTCTAAACTGTCAAATTCGAATAGTGAATTATCCAAACTCAATTCAATTTTTTTTTAATTCAAATTAGATTTTTGAGATTTATCAAACTCTGGCCCTTTATGAATTCGACTATTCGCCACCTAAAACCTGCCAAATTCATATATTAGTCAATAGGAGAGATCCAGTGACCAATTTGAAGATGTTAGAAGCCTTCCTGGTTTTTTTGTAGTTTGGTGGAATTCGATTCGAGTTTTTGGGTCGGTAAAATTTGTCCGAGTTTTAGATATTCGTTTTTTTTAATAAATAACCCCTCAAATCGAATGTAAAGTAAAATCGAATTTATTTGAGTTAAAAAAAACTCCCATGAATTCTAAATTCAACCCTTTATAAATCTGCCTCAAGTTGTTGCCTGGAGTCTGCTATGGAGGGTGCTTATTATTGCTGGAACTGATTGGACATGGCTCCGTAAAATAATGTCAAGCCCCTAAACTACTAGGTGACCCCTTTTTTCTGTTTGGGATTATAACACAATAGGAGGTGACAGCTAAAAACACTTTTATTGGAGTTGGGGGAAATCAAAAGATGAATAAATATTTTGAGCTTTTATTGTTTGTTACACAAAACCATAGGGATAGTAAAAGTGTGGGTGTATAGTGACCCTTTAAAGGAACAGTAACATCAAAAAATGAAAGTGTTTAAAAGGAATGATAATATAATGTAGTGTTGCCCTGCACTGGTAAAACTGCTGTGTTTGCTTCAGAAACACAATTATAATTAATATAAACAAGCTGCTGTGTAGCCATGGGGGCAGCCATTCAAGCACAGGATACACAGTAGATAACAGATAAGTACTACTATAGTTTATATAAACAAGCTGCTGTGTAGCCATGGGGACAGCCATTCAAGCACAGGATACACAGTAGATAACAGATAAGTACTACTATAGTTTATATAAACAAGCTGCTGTGTAGCCATGGGGGCAGCCATTCAAGCACAGGATACACAGTAGATAACAGATAAGTACTACTATAGTTTATATAAACAAGCTGCTGTGTAGCCATGGGGGCTGCCATTCAAGCACAGGATACACAGTAGATAACAGATAAGTACTACTATAGTTTATATAAACAAGCTGCTGTGTAGCCATGGGGGCAGCCATTCAAGCACAGGATACACAGTAGATAACAGATAAGCTGTGAAGAATCCCATTGTAAACTACAGAACTTATCTATTATCTGCTATGTATCCTGTGACATTTTTTCCTTTTGCAGATTTGAATGGCTGCCCCCATGGCTACACAGCAGCTTTTTTTATATAAACTGAAGCAAACACGCCAGTTTTACCAGTGCATTCCTTTTGAACAGTTAATTTTTTGCTGTTACTGCTCCTTTAAATGTTATTTTGCAGTTTCGAATACATTGTTAAATGCAGCGCCGCTGGATACCTGTTACCTCTAGTAGATATAGAAAAATGGATATCTTTTTATTTTAAGGGAGCATATTAAAAGCCCGGCAACACCAGAAATAAAAAATATTTTCCTTGACATATACCAATTATTTATAGTGAAAAACTTGTTTTTTTTTTCTCAGCAGTTTTTATTTTCAGTGTTAGTGTACTGACTGATCTGGCTGCAGACGTTTGGTATGTGTGGTGCAAACAAGATACCCCAATGATTTATTTGCAGAGCCATTGTTTTTTCATTGTTTTGCAGGGCACGCTCAGATGTACAAGTTTTGGAGACAAGTGAATGCATGCAGAACAAATGATATGTGAGCCATTAGTATTGAGATAATGTGCATCATGTTATAAGTAGCCTGAAAGTGGCAACAAACCATTTGGAATCACTCCCTGATTGATACAATCACTAAGCGCCGAACGCTAGCGTCAATTCGCTAGCGTTTGGCATTTTCGGTACTTCGCAAATTCACTAACGAACGCTGGCGTAAATTCGCTAGTGTTACTTCGCACACTTACGCCAGGCGAATTTTCGCTAGCGATGTAACTACGCAAATTCACTAACTTGCGCACTGTACTGAACGCTACCTTTTACGCTAGACTTCCTTCGCCACCTCAGACCTGGCGAAGCGCAATAGAGTAGATAGGGATTGTTTCCAAAAAAGTAAAACATTTTTCTAAGTCCCAAAATACGCTGGTGTGTTTTCTACATGATGGGTGATAGGCTGAAAAAGATCTAAATTTTTTTTGGGGCTCCCCTCCTTCCCCCCTACATTTCCTGACTCATGGCAATTTACCTAGACAGTGGGCACATGTGTAGGGCAAAATAAAATTTATATTTGCTGATTTGAAGGTTTTCTAGGCATTTGTAGTGCAGATACCTATTCCTCCATTGAAATTTGAATTTTGCGCCGTATGCAAATTAACCATCGCTAGGGAAACTTTGCTTCGCTTGGCGAATTAACGCTAGCGCAACTTCGCAAACTAAGGCTACCCCTGTGCGCAACTTCGGATTTTAGTGAATTTGCAGAGCGCTGGCGAAAATACGCCTGGCGAAGTGCGGCAGGCGCAACTTCGCATCTTACTGAATTTGCCCCAATGTGTAGGCATGTTGGTGCTATATTTTCTTCTGCTTAAAAACATGGCACTAATAGCACCTGGTGTACCAATACCTCTAGATAATACTTATTCATGACAAGTACCCGAGACGATCATTTTTTAAATATGGATATGCTGTGGATAAATGCTGCAGAATTTTTGTAATACAAACATATGGAGCCTTTTCATTTGTTAAAGGGGAACCATTGCGAAAATGAAAATTTAATATAAGCTTCATCATGCTGAAATAAGAAACTTTCTAAATACAACCAATTAAATATTCTGTACCGTTTCTGAAATAATCAAATTTATCTTCATTTTTCCTCATTCTGTCTTGATTCAGGAGTTGGGTGTCTGGTGAATGATCCAATATACCTTATGGGGAGCTCACTTTATTAAAATCACCAGAAAGCCTGTCTCTCTACATGCAGGATTTGTGCAAAAGGCTGTTGTTACTGTTAGATTTTGTTTGTACTGGAATCATTTATTTAAATGAGCTCTAATATATCTGCTAGGAAAGGAAGCCCACTTATAAGATATATTGGATCATTCATCTGACAACCAACTGATGCATGAAGAGAGACTGAAGAGAAATATGCTGAGAAAGGGATAGTGAATATATAGTGAATAAAGTACCCCCTATTGTAAAATATACCATGACCATATAAAAACACGAGGCCGAAGGGCAAGTGTTTTTATACAGGTCATGGAACTCCGAGGTAACTTCTAATATCCTCATATTTTACAACTTTTTTTTTTACTTTATTTATTATAATACACAAATTTCAGTGAGTCATGTGACATGAGAACTCACCATTTATAACTGATGACATCAGAACTCACCATTTATAAGGATATAATTCACAAGATATTCGTTGCTTTTGTGTATTAAAAACTTGATTATTTCAGAAACAATGTAGAATTTTTAGTTAATTGTATTTAGAAAGTTTCTTACTTCAGTATGAGGGAGCATATATAATATTTTCTTTTTTCGCACTAGTTCCCCTTTAAGATGAGAATCCTTGAAGGACATAGGGTTGTTCACATAAGCCATGAACACTCTAGTGTTAAAGCTGTATATTTGTGTAAAATAACATATTTTCTAATAAAACTTCATTTACTTACATATCCGCATTCTTGTGTTTCATTTATTTTTATTTGGCAAGGGGCAAGGGGCCTTCCATTCACTTGAATGGAAAATGCAAAAGCTGGTACTGGCATTTTATGGCTGAAAACCTGTGGAAAATATATCCTGTATGTTATCAGCCTTGGATGACATTAGTGTGGGCTACTATTTGCTAGGGACTGAATCCATATTTTCAGGATTCAGCAGAACACTGCATCTTTCAGGAAGGATTTGGCCGAGACCTAACAATTCTGATTTACACAAACTAGGGAACAGAAAGGGGGAGAAGAAAACTAAAAAAAAAAATCCCCTTAATCCTAACCTTAAATCACCTGATTTTAAGGGTTTGGATTTTAGTTTCAAGTTTTATGTTTGTGTATCTAGTGTTTAAATCTGTCAGTTTAGTGATCCAGGAGCAGATTCTGTTACAATTTGCTACATTGAAACACCAAAGAAGTCCATTGTTTTAAAGTAATTAAAATATAATATAGTGTTTCCCTGTACTGAAAACCTGATGTGTTTGCTTCAGAAACACTACTATAGTTTATATAAACAAGCTGCTGTGTAGCCATGGGGGCAGACATTCTCATTTTTCACTTTAATGGCTACACAGCAGCTTGTTTATATAAACTATAGTAGTACTTATCTGTCATCTACAGTGTATCCTGTGTTTGAATGGCTGCCCCCATGGCTACACAGCAGCTTGTTTATATAAACTATAGTAGTACTTATCTATTATCTACTGTGTATCCTGTGTTTGAATGGCTGCCCCCATGGCTACACAGCAGCTTGTTTATATAAACTATAGTAGTACTTATCTGTTATCTACTGTGTATCCTGTGCTTGAATGGCTGCCCCCATGTCTACACAGCAGCTTGTTTATATAAACTATAGTAGTACTTATCTGTTATCTACTATGTAAACTGTGCTTGAATGGCTGCCCCCATGGCTACACAGCAGTTTGTTTATATTAACTATAGGAGCCTTTCTAACACAAACACATCAACATTACATCATATTTAAATTACTTTAAAAAGCTTCTATTTTTTTGTGTTGCTGTTCCTTTAATGAAAATCAGGGATTCTACTCAGCAGGGACAAAGATAACAAACATATCAACTAAATATATAAATTTAGAACAGTTAAAAAGTCGGCGACCCCCCAAGCGGCTTTAGAGGGCGAACAATGAAACTTTACATTTTGATATTAGAAAAACAAAAAAATAGTTTGAACCTCTTTAATGGTTAGTTAGTGTGAGATTTTGGGTAAATGTGCATTTGTTGTCCTATATATTCTTGAAACTATGAAGTGAAATCTTATACCTGTACCATAGCATGAGCTAAGACGGTCCCTGGCCAAAGTGGGCTTGACTATTAAGAGGTTGCAAATTAGAGTATACCATTCATCTAAGAATGACTTGTACTTACCAGGGCCACCGCCAGCAAGTAGAATGGGACCCCATTGAAAATAAAATACCCCAAGTGTGCATGGCCATGCCTCATGTCCCATTACACTACCATTAGGGTTGCCACCCTAAAATACCAGCCAGGTGGCAACCCTAACTGCCATCCATGATCTACCCACTCCCACATAAACTCCCTTCCAACCCACAAATTGGACCTTCCTGTCTTTTGGGGCCCCTGATTGCAGTACCATCTGCCCTCCTCCCCCATAGTGGCCATCTCTATAATGACAAGGCCCTCCTTGTCCCCGTGAATGCAGGCAAATCATGTTCCTGGTTTCTTTGCTTGGCTTCATATGTGAAAAGGGAGGCTATTGGGGATGGGTGTTATAATAAAATGTGGGGCAGATGTGACTAACCCGCTGTATCTCAGGTGCCAAATCACCTTGGTCTGGAACTGGAATATTTACCCAAACATATAACAACAACAATAAGAATAAAAACACATTTCTCTGCATCAGAACCTATAGTGACATATTTATAGAATTGACTCCTCTGCCTGCTAAGTGTTATTTGGCTGTGACCCAATACAGCGGTGCAGTGGAACCCAGTCACATCTTGGCTTTCCTGTATAACTAGAACATTGATGAGTAAGAGGAAAATATGTCCTGACTATGTATTACTACAAATTAACAGGAGCCACAACAATGCTTCCTCTTGGATTAATAACTTGTGTTTTGTGATGTAATTGCTGGTCTCTAGCTCCATGTAGCATTGCACTAACAGAGATATTCATACTTAATTACAGAGCCTAAAGTGCCTTAATTTTTTTCAGTATTAAAGGGGAACTCCACCCAAAACTCTTTTTCTCATAATGAAATACAGTCAGATTATAAGTTATTGTCAGATATGAAGTAATTAAAAAAAATTCAGTGGTTTTAATGTTTTAATTTTGTTTGTATTCGTAAATGCTATTGAAGGTAGTGGATCTGCACTTCTGATTCTGACTCCTAAAATGATGTAGCAGAAGCAGGTCGATTAACAGAACTGACTTTGGTTTCATTGTTTAAGAATCGGAACCGGGAAACAGAATGGGACAGAAAGAGTGTGGTTTCAACAGCAACACTAGGTGCAAATAAACTGCTTTGATTCACCTATTAAAGAGGAAGAGCTCAGATAGGTTAGTCGAAACAGACCAAAAACAACAGAGTGTTTAAAATACACAAATATGTGGTATCAACCTATATTTTGACAGTAACGCACCAATTTTCTAAATGGGTTCATAAATGGAGGCTATTGTGTGCTAAAAGTATCAGATCAAGCTACAACAACGGCAAGCAACGGGGGCAGATATGTATTTGGGTCGGTGCTGCTCTAGGTATTGACTCTTTGACTGTCCCCTCCCCTGGCTGATTAATGCATGGGCCCCCTTCTAGAGTCCTGTTAAACCCAAACCTGACCCACAACCCGGACCTGTAACCTGCATAATTACCCGCTTGGACCTACTACCCGACCCGCAAGTACCTTATCTGCAACCCGATCCACGAACCGCTGACCACCAAGAAACAGGAAGTGCTGTCATTGTAAAGCGGAAGTGACATCATTGGAAGTTGGCGTGATCAGGAAAAAAGGAGCAAAACAGGAAATGCTGTCATTGTAAACCAGAAGTGACATCATTGGAAGTAGGCGTGATCAGAAAATTGGGAAGACCCGCGACCCGAACCGCAACCTGCAAAGACTGAAGAACCGCCAACCCGCGTCTATACCCACGCCCAAAACTTCTACCTGCAACCCACAGGGTACTGCAGGTTTTTGTGGGTAACCCGCGGGTACCCGACCCGCTGCAGGACTCTATCCCGTTCCCCTCACTGCCATTTTGCCCCCATTTGTGGCCCTTGTCTGCCTAGTGATCATAAATGGACTCTATATTGTCATATACTTGGTTCTTCCTTTGCTTTGCCTTGTGAATATTTGTATGTATCAGCTTTCTGACCCACTGTTCCACCCAATAAACCTACAGTTATACAACTCAGTACAGGGCTTTAGGATATAAACAAAAAAGGTGTCACAAGTGTGAACAATACAGTGGACAGTTAACCTCTGTAGTGATACCATTTAAACCTTATACATGGTAAGCAAACACAGCAGGTAGGTGGGGGGCACACAAAGGAGGGGGGGTCAGGGGCCGCCAGTTGGACAGCCCTGGTCTAGGGTATATATCTGGATTTTTTCTGTGCTTCATGTTAATGAAAGACCCAAATGGAGCCCTACTGGGAAGATCTAACAAAAACTTTGGTTAGCCAATTGCAGGGGTTACCAGGCAAAAATGCCACTTGTGGTAACTTTAACAGCTGAATTTCCAGTTTTTCCCCCTCCAGTGTAAAAAAGCAAACACCTTGTCTTTCTATTATTCACCCTTAGCTTTTTTGGAATGATCATTAGTGTGCTCTCTTGTTGCACATTTATTGTGTAATGTTTTCCCATGATTTTAATGGAAAACATTACTAATTTATTAAAACACAGAAGAAAGAAAAGGAGAGAAGGAAAAATAGTTTGAAGAGGGGATGTATGCTCTAAGGTTTTCTGGTGGGCCCCTGGCATCCCAGTCCAACACTGACTATAAGGAGGTAGACCTCCACCGCTATGGGTTTGCCCTAGGGAAGAGGGGGCTCAGTAAGGTCCTGCAAGTTCCTTCACCACCCCCAAACCAATCTGTACCCCTTGCTGAAGCACTGCCCTTATGCATTCTCATAAGAATCCCAAACAAACTGTAATGGATTCACATCTTTGATGTGCCGAATGAATTTTTTTTGTAAATGTAAGATGGTTTTCTTTATTGGTTCACTGATATCTGGTATGATCAGGTAATATTTCTATAGCTGCCGTTCATCTGGTGTAGCTCAGTGGACCGTGAGTTTTTCTATAATAAAAACAAATACATTGCCGGAGTAGGGCAGTAAGGCGTGCCTAGAAATGACTTTGGTTATGAGATGAAAGAATCTTGGGATGAGCAGCAATACTAAAATGTGGGTGACATCCGTGTGTGTGCATGTGGGAGGATCATATAAATACTGTCAGAGGCTCCCATCAAGCAGCAATCCCAGAGGCACCCGTCACTGTCAGGTAGAACAGAAGACAACACCAGCAAGATCACAATGGCTCCAGCAAGTGAGTACTGGGGAAAGACAAGTGCATGGGACTGTCTAATAACCCAACTGGCATTATTCCATGGGTGCACAGTCAATGTATTTATACAGTATCTGTGTTCCCATTGACTTTACTCTAGTTCTGTCATCATTGCTCCTTGCCAGCTTACCCTTTGTCTCCCCATCTGTAGTTTAATGTAGGTCCCTCTGTCCTAACATGGCTACCTTCCAACAGCATAATCTGGTTCTGGTTCACAGGTGTATTTCCTTACTGTCTAATATTCTGCCTCTCCTAATCACTAATATTTTGCTTCTCATCATCACTATTATTCACCTCTCCTAATCACTAATATTCTGCCTTAACTAATATTCTGCCTCTCCTAATCACTAATATTATGCCTGTCATCATCACTAATATTCTGCCTCTCCTAATCACTAATATTATGCCTGTCATCATCACTAATATTCTGCCTCTCCTAATCACTAATATTATGCCTGTTATCACTAATATTCTGCCTCTCCTAATCATTAATATTCTCCCTCTCCTATTCTGCCTCTCCTAATCAATAATATTCTGCCTCTCCTAATCACTAATATTATGCCTGTTATCACTAATATTCTGCCTCTCCTAATCATTAATATTCTCCCTCTCCTATTCTGCCTCTTCTAATCAATAATATTCTGCCTCTCCTAATCACTAATATTCTGCTTCTCATCATCACTAATATTCTGCCTGTCATCATCACTAATATTCTGCTTCTCATCATCACTAATATTCTGCCTGTCATCATCACTAATATTCTGCTTCTCATCATCACTAATATTCTGCCTGTCATCATCACTAATATTCTGCTTCTCATCATCACTAATATTCTGCCTCTCCTAATCACTAGTATTCTACCTATCCAAATCACTAATATTCGGCCTCTCATCATCACTAATATTGTGCCTCTTCTAATCACTAATATTCTGCCTCTCCTAATCACTAATATTCTGCCTCTCCTAACTTCTGGCAGCAGATTTTTGTTAGGATGTCGATGACAAAGATGTAGATCAGTAGATTGCAGAGCTCCCAGTGGGGTGGCATTTTAGTAAAGATGAATACATTTATAGTGTCATGATAGAGGAGAGGATGGATAGTGATGTGTTATTATAATTTATTGCAGAACAGATTCTAGAAATAGTGTTGCTATAGTGTTAGAAGAAGAAAGAGAAAAGTGCCCAATCTTTGGGTGCCAAGGTTCCAGCAATGGGAAGTGTTGCTAAAGGTTCATTACATTAACATCATTATGCCTGAGTCTTACAGCATAGTCTTTCCTAACAGCACAAACTATTTGTAAACACCACTCTCTGTTAAAGAGGAAGTTCCTGCCATGAATACCTACATTTAAAATGCATTAATTACTTTGGAAGCCAATTAAACATAAGCTACCAACAGTCATCCAGGTGGAATGTCAATGTACATGTGTCACCTGCATAATGAAATGATAAAGCAACAGGCTTATTAGAACACCACAGGCATGTTGATACATGTTTTGAAGATGAAGCTTTTTTTGTGACACCTTAATGTGGGATCTTTTTCTCCCATAAAATATGACCCCAGTTTCATTCTTACTGTGATATATCTACCGCTCACCTGCCACCTTACTTCCTGCAATGGTGGTGCTGGTTCTCTGTCGGCCCCGGCAAGGCCTCTCAACAGTGCAGCAAAATCACGGGTCCGCGCACACTCTATGGCGCAAATTCACTAAGGGCCGAATCGCCGAACGCTAGCGTTAATTCGCTAGCGTTTGGCATTTTCGTTTACTGCGCAAATTCACTAACGAATGCTGGCGTAAATTCGCTACTGTTACTTCGCACACTTACGCCAGGCAAATTTTTGCTAGCAATGTAACTACGCAAATTCACTAACTTGCGCAGTGTACTGAACGCTACCTTTTACGCTAGACTTCCTTCGCCACCTCAGACCTGCCGAAGCAGGTAGAGTAGATAGGGATTGTTTCAAAAAAAGTCCCAAAAAACGCTGGCGTGTTTTCTACATGATGGGTGATAGACTGAAAAAGATCTAAAAAATTTTTGGGGCTCCCCTCCTTCCCCCCTACATTTCCTGACTCATGGCAACTTACCTAGACAGTGGGCACATGTGTAGGGCAAAATAAAATTTATATTTGCTGATTTGAAGGTTTTCTAGGCATTTGAAGTGGTGATACGTGTTTCTCCATTGAAATTTGAATTTCGTGCCGTATGCAAATTAACCATCGCTAGCGAAACTTCGCTTTGCTTGGCGAATTAACGCTGGCGCAACTTTGCAAAATAACGCTACCCCTGTGCGCAACTTCGGATTTAAGTGAATTTGTGAAGCGCTGGCGAAAATACGCCTGGCAAAGTGCGGCAACGTTGCGCCTGGCGCAACTTCGCATCTTAGTGAATTTGTCCCTATGTATCTGCAGTCGGGGACGTGGCCCCTCTTTTTATTACTGTATCACTACAAGAATCAACGTCTCGGGGGGTTCAACCTTCCTTGAGGAAAGTCATCTCAGGTGCAAAGAGTTCAGGATCACTCCTGCCAGGAACCGAATGCCGCTTCTATTATGCATGAATGTGCGAAAATATTCCAGAGTTAAGGGATTATGTTTTGTTTTCAATTTGTCTGATGTGCCTATTTGTTTTCAAAGAGGACTTTTTATTGCAATTAATTAAAAGTTATGTTTTACTAATATTGCTCTGGGGAGAATAAGATGAGAGAATTCCAGTGTGCCCAATATAACCCGTTATCCAAAAAGTTAAGAATTACGGGATATTTGGACATATCATTAGAGGGCATTAAAATGCATCTTGGGGATTTAATTGTCGATCTCATTCTGTACATAATTGTGCATAACTGGAAGTCCGATACACAAATATACTGCAACAATGGACAAATGTGCAAGACTGAATGCGTTTGTCTCTTGTAGAGATGTTTCTACTCATCTGTGGCCTGACGCTGACTCTCTACCTGAGTGACATCTCAGCTTTGAAGATAGGGGCATTCAACATTAGAGCTTTCGGAGACTCAAAGATAACAAACCCTGCAGTATCGTCAGTTCTTATGAAGGTAGGAGGTGCTCAGTGTCGGACTGGCCCACTGGAATACCAGGAAAACTCCGGGTGGGCCCAGGTGTCAGTGGGCCCTCTTGCTTCTAACCATTTAGCCTATTTCATGGCCATTCCCTATTATTTCTTTATAGAAAGAAATGCTTAATAATGGAAAAATATAGTAAGTCGATATAAAACACTAGGAGAATAAGAGGTTAAGTGAGTAGAGGAGGAATAATAATACTTTGGAAAGTGGGCCCATGGTCTAAGGTTTTCTGGTGGGCCCCAAGCACCCCAGTCCGACACTGGAGGTGCTATATGGTAATGTCTGTAAACAGATGTATGTTTTACTACTATTACCCATTTTAAGGAAATTACTATTACCCATTTTAAGCCATTGAGAAGTCACGTGACCATATCCTCAAGCTGTGTACATTTATACAACTTGTGAAACTTCAAGGTGATTTATAACAATCTTGTATCATTATATCATCTTTAAGGTGACACAAGGTACAATAGGGTAATTTTGCTCAAGTCTAAGAAAGTTTTTTTGAAATTAATTTCCAGACCTCCATTGAGTGGACTAAAAGTAGCAAGAAAACCCTCTGTTCTACATTGGTTCCTTTTATTTCCTAATTTTTCTGGTTCCACTGTCTGGTTTATTACCTAATCTGAACCATATCATCTTGTTTTATATCATTGCAATAGCTTGTGGAGTTATGGCTCTGAATTATAAGGCTGTATCTGTGCTATTAAACAATGCATAGTTGGCTACATTACATCTGATGAAGGGGTACACACAGCTGGTCCAAGGAGTGCCCAAGAAAGGGCAGCCATCTACACCAACCAGTAGGGCATGTGCAGGTAAATCCACAGGCAACAGCCCATGTGGGAAGTTTAAGGAGCGATTTTTTTCACCAGCCATAAATTTGTGACAAAATTCCGCATTTAGCCACGTGCAAAAGAAATTTGCTGCGAAAAATGCCCATACGAAAAAACGCCCATTGACTTTTTTTTTTTTTAAATTCGGGTAGTTTATTGAAGAAATAAAGCAAACAATGTACATCAAAATTGTCAGAAAAAGGAGCACATAGAATTACATGTCACATATCTGAAGTAAACACAAAAGAGGGAGCATGCCATATAACAAACACAGTACTATTAGTATAAGAAGAAATGACCTCGTTTAGTGTCTGTCTCCTAATCTTGATCTGCTAAGGGTCGTCTTGGGTGTTGGGGGTAGATGTCGGTCCAGGGACCCCAAATTTTGTGAAATTTAGTGGGAACTCCCCTTTTTAGATACATTAAGTACTCAGTGCTACAGGTGTCCCGCATTATAGCTTTCCATGAGGAAAAGGTAGGAGGGGTCACTGCTCTCCAATTCTGAGTTATTAATCTCTTAGCTAGTAGTAATGCCTCCAAGAGAAAGAGGGAGTGATATTGGTTTAACTTAAGATCTTGTATTATGGCTAAGACACATAGTTTAGGTGTTCTGGTAATTGTCACCTGAAGAACCCTTTCTAGAGTATCTAGTATTTCCCTCCAGTATAAAGTAAGATCGGGGCAACTCCACAGCATGTGTAGCAAAGTTCCCCTATCCAAGGCACACCTGGTGCAGACATCCGGGGTATTGGCGTCAATATAGTGGAGCCTAACTGGGGTGTAATAAGCCCTATGGAGAATATACAATTGAATTAGCCGTAATCTGTAATTGGGAGATACTAACTGTGGGGATTCTTGTGCTTCCTGCCATTCCTCATCCGAGATACTGCCAACGTCCACCTCCCATTTAGCTCGTAGCTCGACTAGTTCACTTCCATGCACCTCTTGTAGCAGCTTAGCATATATCATAGTAACCAGGCCTTTGGAATGTCCCCTCTTAATGTACACCAAGAAGGGGTTTGTGGACAGCGATATGGCATGACGCTTGTGTATGATATTAAGGGCACGACTGAGCTTGTGAAAGGTCAGCCATTGGTTGTGCGAAATTTGAAATTGATCCTTCAACTGTGCAAAGGAGATTAGTTTACCATCATGCCAGACATCTCCTAGAGTAGTCACCCCACGGTCGGACCAGAGGCTCATTGGGCCTAATTTTACTAATAGGGGATAATCTTGGTTGTTCCATAGTGGCGTAAGAGGGTCTGTGGCAGGAGCTTTAAGGTATGTGTTAGCCGTTTTCCATACCCTACGTAGGGAACTAATAGGGGGGGAAGTCAATGCTTGGGATGTGGTAATAGATTTTCCTAGCACCCAGCTTACTGGATTGTCAATAAAGCCTGTCAGCTGAGCCCAAAGTGAATGCAGTACTTTATGGTGTGAGTTTTCTACCCATGTAGTTAAGTGGCACAGTTGCGCCGCCAAATAGTATAAGTGCATATCAGGGAGGGCCAAACCAGCTTTGCTTTTTGCACGCATTAACGTTTCAAGTTTTAGTCGTGGCCTGGTGTGAGCCCACACGAGCTGCCTAAATATAGCATTAATTTTAAGAAAATAAGGTTTTGGTATCCATACAGGGGCTTGTTGTAATACATATAGAAGTTTGGGTAAAATAATCATTTTTATGAGATGCACCCGACCCGTGGGGCCTACTGGTAAGTTAGCCCATGACTTAAGTTTTTGGGACATCCAATCATTCAGCGGATCCAGGTTAAGAGTTAGATATTGTTGGGGGAAGGCAGTAATCTTAACTCCAAGGTACGTAAATTCCGAGACTACTTTAAAAGGAAAGGAAGTCCTACTTTCCTCTTCTGTAAGCGGGTCTAACATGAGGGCGGTGGATTTGGACTTATTAATTATCAGCCCGGACATATCACCAAACTCGGCCAAGACCTTTTGGACATTAACTAGTGAAGTACCTCTATCTCCCAGGTATAGGAGGGTATCGTCTGCATATAGTTGGATACGGTCTTCCCTACTTCCTAGAACAAACCCTGTGATATTATTATGAGACCTGATGAGGTAGGCCAGTGGTTCAATAGCCAATGCGAATAATAGAGGGGAGAGCGGACAGCCTTGTCTGGTGCCACGATGGAGATGTAAAGAGGGGGTAGACATACTACTTGTTCTAATAGAGGCAGTGGGCGCCCGATAGAGAAGTTTGACCATACTAATATAATTTGGTCCGAATCCAAAAGTTTTAAGCAGTTGCCAGAGATATGGCCATTCCACTGTATCGAACGCCTTTGCGATGTCAAGGGCAATGACAGTTCTCTGACCTTGATTATCATGGGAAAGAGAAAGGTTAGTGTATAGTCTACGGATATTTAGTGCTGTGGATTTGCCTGGCATGAAACCAGTTTGGTCTTCATGAACTAGGTAGTGGATTATCTCACCCAACCTCGTGGCCAAGACCTTAGCGAGAATTTTAACATCAGTTGTCAATAGTGAGATTGGGCGGTAAGCGTCACAATGCTTGGGGTCTTTACCAGGTTTGTTGAGTAGCACAATAGTGGCATTGTACATAGATGGTGGTAAGGATTGACGTAAGACAGCATCCTTGTAGGTCTCACATAACTGTGGAGTAATTTCGTTTTTGAATCGTTTGTATATTTCAATCGGGAGACCGTCTGGGCCAGACACCTTACCATTAGGGAAGGCATCTATTGCGTCTGATATTTCTTTTAATGAGATATCTGCATCCAGGGCATTGGCCTGTTCTAATGCTTGGGGTCTTTACCAGGTTTGTTGAGTAGCACAATAGTGGCATTGTACATAGATGGTGGTAAGGATTGACGTAAGACAGCATCCTTGTAGGTCTCACATAACTGTGGAGTAATTTCGTTTTTGAATCGTTTGTATATTTCAATCGGGAGACCGTCTGGGCCAGACACCTTACCATTAGGGAAGGCATCTATTGCGTCTGATATTTCTTTTAATGAGATATCTGCATCCAGGGCATTGGCCTGTTCTACCGACAAAGTAGGCAGGTGAATATCAGTGAAGTATGCTGCCATGGCCTCTGGGGAAGCTGTATGTTTAGATGAATAGAGTTGGGTATAAAAATGTTCTAGGATTCCTAGCACCTCATTGGGTTGATTATGCAACTCTCCTTGGTCATTACACAGTTCAGTAATTACCGGGGGAGTGGTTTGCGCCTTGGCTATATATGCTAATAGTTTTCCGGCCCGTTCACCTTGCTCATAGAAATTGGCCTTAGAGAAAAGCAGTTTTCTTTTAGTTTTCTCATGCATATGGTCAGCATAGACCTGTTCAGCTTGGCGTAACTCATTGAGTGTGGATGCTGACGGGTCAGATTGTATACTGGCTGAGAGGGTATTGACTGCTTGACGCAACTGCATTTCGAGGTGGCGTGAGGCTTTTTTAACGGCAGTAATTTCGGTGTGAAGGGTGGACCTAAGAGTGGCCTTAAAGGCCTCCCAAATTGTCGGAGTGGCGACTGGGGCATGGTCTAAGGAGAAGTACTCCTTAATAGAGCCGGCAATTGCTTCATCGTTATTGATAATATCCAGCCAGACTGGGTTAAAAGACCATTGTCTAGTGCCTTGGTAAGCTGGGCCGGAATGCCAGGAAATTTTAAGGGGGGCGTGATCAGATATACCTCTCGTTTGGTATTGAACACTTTGTAAATTTGAAAGGAGACCCCTAGAGAGAAACACCATATCTATTCTAGACAGAGACATGTGGGTTGTAGAGAAACATGAAAAACCAGACTGTGATGGATGACAGTGACGCCATACTTCTACCAGAGAAACATCAGCCATCAAGTCTGCTAAGTTAGATGCCCTTATAGAGGAAGTAAGCCCAGAGCTCCTCACTCTATCCAAGTGCTCATCAAGAACCGTATTAAAGTCACCTCCACAAATAATTTGGCTATGCGGGAAGTCCGCTATGTATTTTACAAATTGAATAATACACTCATCAGTGTATGGGGGAGGAATGTAGATGTTAGCCAAAGTTGTGTCTACCGAGTTGATCTTACAATTTAGGAAGATAAATCTTCCCTTGGGATCAGATTTCAGAGACAGGAACTGAAAATTTAGGGATTTTTTAACCAGAATTGATACCCCACCGGTATATGGAGAGTACGTAGCATGAAAGGCCCATCCCACCCAGGGGCGCCTAAGGGACAGGATCTTACTTCCTGTAAGGTGGGTTTCCTGCAATAATATTATTTCAGCATTGAGTGATTTGACATGATCTAAGACTAGCTTCCTTTTAACCCGATCGTTTAGACCCCTTACATTCCAGGAGACTAAGGAAAATTTTAAATCGGATGCCATGAGGAGGCTTTGTATACATTGTACTCATGAGGGTAAAACAAAATAGACCTCTCAGGCCTGTAACATATAGAAACATGCAAACACTTCAGTGACATTTCTAATGAGAACCTGGAAACAGAACATAGGCATTTAGGAACGCCCATTGACTTTAATGCATTTGGAGAGAGAATTTTTTTTGGAATTGAGCCCCTGCCTTTTCCAAAATAAATGTACCCTAGGCAGAGGCTTCTGTCCCCCCCGCCAGTTAGTTACATATTTAAATCAGGTTAAATCAAGTTCAACCCCTCCAAACGAAAATCCAGCATCCATACACACACCCCCTCCATACCTTCTCACATAAATTCTATATACCCATATCTACGGTATACTAACTATAGAGTTTAGTATCACAATAGCCTTTGATATTAATATAATAGTCATTAACTGAATCAGCATCACAACATCACCCGGCAGTGCATTCCACAACCTCACTGTCCTGACTGTGAAGAACCCCCTACGTTGCTTCAAATGAAAGTTCTTTTCTTCTAGTCTAAAGGGGTGGCCTCTGGTACGCTGATCCACTTTATGGGTAAAAAGGTCCCCTGTTATTTGTCTATAATGTCCTCTAATGTACTTGTAAAGTGTAATCATGTCCCCTCGCAAGCGCCTTTTTTCCAGAGAAAACAACCCCAACCTTGACAGTCTACCCTCATAATTTAAGTCTTCCCTCCCTCTAACCAATTTAGTTGCACTTAGTCTCTGCACTCTCTCCAGCTCATTTATATCCCTCTTAGGGACTGGAGTCCAAAACTGCACTGCATACTCCAGATGAGGCCTCACCAGGGACCTATAAAGAGGCAGAATTATGTTTTCATCCCTTGAGTTAATGCCCTTTTTTATGCAAGACAGAACTTTATTTGCTTTAGCAGCCACATAACGACACTGCCTAAAATTAGACAACTTGTTATCTACAAAGACCCCTACATCCTTCTCATTTAAGGGAACTCCCAACACACTGCCATTTAGTGTATAACTTGCATTTATATTATTTTTGCCAAAGTGCATAACCTGCATTTATCAACATTGAACCTCATTTTCCAGTTTGCTGCCCAGTTTTCCAACTTAGACAAATCACTCTGCAAAGTGGCAGCATCCTGCATGGAACCTATAGTTCTGCACAATTAAGTATCATCTCCTGGTATGCCATAAGGTATGCCATATGCCATATGTTCTATAAACCATAAGGCAGAGGTTCTAACTTGGAGAAGCAGTTGGGGGCCCAAAAAGTGAGATTTGTGAGAAAGTCCTTTCTTTCTTTTTAGATAGATATAGAATTCCAGACTAGGGGTCAGTTAGGGTGAATGAAGTATTACTGTACTAGATTTTTGTGGAACCTGCAATGAGTTACCGATATAGTCATTTTTTATTAAATGTCTGTAACCTTGTTATGGATGGAGGGCTCCTGAATGTTGGACCCCAAACAGAGGCTTGAACCAAAAGAAAACCTCAGCCTTACTGTAAATGTAGCTTTTGAGGTAAAACACCTTTGACTGTATTTCATGTATATCTGGGGCGTTTTGGTTTCATTCAACTCAAATGACCCTTATTTTACTGGTTCTTCCAAAGAGTCAGTTCATACCTCCTGTGTGTTTACTTGCAGATATTGCCTCGCTATGATATTGTGGTTATTCAGGAAGTCAGAGATGCTGATCACAGTGCGGTGAAGTTACTCATGCAGAAACTAAACAGGTTGGTTCAGCCTGAAAAGAATGCGATAGTAATTATATACCGAACATCTACTAATCTTTTATAACCATTTAAACCATTTCCAAATGAATTCATAGATTGTAAATTTAGGCAATTAAAGGGGAACTATTGCGAAAATGAAAATTGAATATAAGCTTCCTCATACTGAAATAAGAAACTTTCTAAATACAATCAATTAAAATTTTGCATTGTTTCTGAAATACCCACGTTTATCTTCACTATTCCTCTCTCTGCATCTGTTTCTCTTCATTCTGTCTTCATGCAGCAGTTGGGTGTCAGATGAATGATCCAATGTATCTTATAGGGGGGCTCCTTTCCTAGGAGATGATTTAGAGCTCACTCAAATAACGCATTCCAGTACAAACAAAATCTAACAAAATAACTGCCTTTTGCACAAATTCTGCATGTAGAGAGACATGATGTCTGGAAATTTTAATAGAGTGAGCTCTAATAATAAATAAGCCGTATAAGATATATTGGATCTAACTGTCTGACACCCAACTGCTGCATGAAGACAGAATGAAGAGAAACAGATGCTGAGAGAGGAATAGTGAAGATAATCTTGATTAGTTCAGAAACAATACAGAATTTTTAATTGATTGTATTTAGACAGTTTCTTATTTCAGTATGCTGAAGCTTATATTAAATTTTCATTTTGCGATAGATCCCATTTAATTATGAGGGTAACTTAATGCATGCTAAAGAAATGCTTTGAAATGTCTGACCTGATGTTGGACTGGGAGTCACAGTACAGAAACCACTGGAGGGACAGCATCGCTGTTAGATTTCTGCAAAACCAAACCCTGCCTGAAAACTTTGCATTTCTTGACCTGTGGTTCTACAGCTTGAACACCGGACCTGTGTATTCCCATGTGATCAGTGACACGTTAGGACGGGATGCATATAAGGAGCAGTACCTCTTTGTATACAGGTGAGCTTTACACATGGGTTAGAATCAGTGGCGGAACTACCGGGGGAGCAGGGCCAGGGCCCGCACCCCCTCAGGGCCCCCTGGCAGCTCACGCGCCACTGCCAAATGCGGCCGTACAGAGGGGGCGGGGCCTGGCTGTGCGTCACGTGCCAGGGCCCGCCCCCTCTAGTGACGCTACTGGTTAGAATATTGAAAGGTCTTACAAAGAGGCCCCCATAAATGCAACACAGAACTGACATTTGATTTATAGCCAAATGGAACCCATATAAATTCTTGTACCTCTTACCTACATCATTTTCTGCTACAGCCACTATGGGTGTTTGAGATGGGAGGAAAGGTCCTTAGTTCTCTTTTCTTCTTTTTCTTTTGTTCTGTTTTATTTTTTCACCCGATCAGCAATACATATGTGTAGGTTACCCAGTACACAGAGCTATTGTTTTTTCTTTTATCTGTCTGTCTGCCGGTTTGAATATATCAGTGTATTAGACACAGGAGCGAATTTTGATTCATTCCAAAACACATGGGGTGTGAAATTGTGTAGAACGAAAAAAAACCACAAAGACATATTAAACTTTTAAATCACTAGTCAAGTCTTTATTAAGAAATAACTTACCGAAACTCCGCTTGCACTCCTCTTCAGAAAAGGTAATGCAGCGATCCATTGTGTGGCGATCAATTTCTCCTCCCTGCTTTCCTTATAGCAGATAGCAAGGGAAGAGAAATCACCTTTTCTGAAGAAGAGCGCAAGCGGAGTTTCGGTAAGTTATTTTTTAATAAAGTTATTATTATTTAAAAAAAATTATGTTACTGATCCTTTAATAAACTAAGCCTATATATATGTGTTTGTGGGCTGAGCTCAGAAGGAACTGCTCATTACTAATCTGTTGTAAACCCTGCCTCCCAGGAATGACAAAGTGTCTGTGCAAGATTCCTACCACTACCATGACCACTGCATGTACACCGGAGAAGACACTTTCAGTCGGGAACCTTTTGTGGTCAAGTTTCACGTTCAAGGCGCAGGTGAGAGCCTATGAAATTGAGAATAACAGGATTCTGAAATGATAAACAATGTCCAAACAAAGGTTGGGAAGCAGAAGCACCTGCCTAGGGTACAACCAAAAAAAGGAATCTAACACTTGGTTAAAAGTTGCACTTGATGTGTTGAGATTATGGGTGAAGAAGGTGGGGCTTTGGGTATAAAGGTAATTGTGCACTTGAATCTGTATCCTGATTAAGGGAGGGTGTACCCCCGTATTCCCCCCAGAATCTTTAGGGTGTACCCCCCCTCGGAATCTTGATTCTGTTGGCAGTATAATAAATAGGGATGCACCGAATCCAGGATGGTTCGGGATCTGGCCATGATTCGGCCTCTTTCAGCAGGATTCGGCCAAATCATTCTTCCTGGCCGAACAGAATCCGAATCATAATTTGCATATGCAAATTAGGGGCAGGGAGGGAAATCACGTGACTTTTCATGTGACTCAGATTCAGTTCGGTATTCGGCGGAATCTTTAGCGAAGGATTCAGGGGTTCGGCCAAATCCAAAATCATGGATTCAGTGCATCCCTAATAATAAAAGAGGAGGCTCCCCAACTGCATATAATCGTGTGTGTGTAGATCCCTAAAACGCTTTTGCTGCTGTAAGGAACCTAGCTGGGTCATGGAGGGCCAGCACCACCAGTGCAGTAGAAGTGAATTGCAGGAGTGCAGTGGATTCATCACATTTGGGTCATATTGTCACTTTTCTCTGCCCTAATTAGTTACCTGAGGCCCCAAGATTTTCTGTTGGAGACAATGTTTTTCCCTGAGATGACCTTTGGTAATCAAAATGTCCCTCTGTGATTGTCTTGTTCCTCTTCCTTCATGTCATATTACATATGTGTTTCAGTTATTGAAGACTTTGTACTTATCCCATTGCACTCTGCACCAAAGGATGCTGTTCGGGAGATAGATGCTCTATATGATGTCTATGAAGATGTTTGGAACAAGTGGCAAACTGATGTATGTGGTATGGCTTTCAGTGGAACCAGTTAGATCCAATATATCTTATAGGGGCGCTCCATTTGCCTAGAAGATGTATTAGAGCTCGCTCTATTAAAATCACCAGACATCATGTCTCTCTACATGCAGAATTTGTGCAAAATGCAGTTATTTTATTTGTACTGGAATCTGTTATTTGAGTGAGCTCTAATACATCAGCTAGGAAAGGAAGCCCCCCTATAAGATATTTTGAAACTGTCAATGATTATCTGACACCCAACTGCTGCATGAAGACAGAATGAAGAGAGGAATTGTGAGGATAAACTTGATTATTTCAGAAACAATGCAGAATATGTAAGTGCTTGTTTTTAGAAAGTTTCCTATTTCAGTATGAAATATTATATTACATTTTCATGATAGTTCCCCTTTAAGCTGGTGTTACATATAGTATACATGGGCCAGCTTGGTAGATTTATAGTTCTGGTTGCAAAATAAACAATTGCTGGCACCATGTAGTCTTTGGCCAACATTGTGAGCTATTTACCAAATGTTTGGGAACCTCATACCAGCCCCAATGGCTACGTACCTGCAAGTTTAGCAATCTGTAATGGAACCATGAACTAAGCTGCTATGAAAACCTGGCTTCATTTGGCTGCAATACAGGCCCGGCCTTTCTGTGAAATTTGCAGTGGATTCTTGGCTTTATGGAAATAAATGTAAAACAAGCATATTAGTTAAAAATGTTTTTTCCATTACAGAGCATGATTTTCCTGGGGGATTTTAATGCTGGCTGCAGCTATGTTACTGACTCTGACTGGGACAACATCCGTCTCTGGACCAATGAGGAATTCGCCTGGCTAATCCCCGACTCCACTGACACCACTGTGGGAAATACCTGCTGTGCTTATGATAGGTAAATGTGAAACCTTTAAACAATCAAATGTGGGTTCATAACTACAATAAAACTAACATCTGCAGTATTGTCACCTATATTCACAAGAATTGTGACCACACAGATGGTTTCTTCCAAATGCCAATGACTTTGGGTATTTTGCATAGAGATGTTACAAATCAGAATTGGGTTCAGGAGTTGGCCAGATCCAAAGTGTTCAGCTCCACTGAAGACAAACTTTTTGTTCACAAATGAAGCAAGTATTTTCTAATATTAATATGCAGATTAGGGGTTGGATTTGGTTTAGTATTGGGCCAAATATTTTGTAGAGGTAATTTACTTATCCAGGGGGCAAGTGCTAGAATGCTAAGGGATAGAATCGCACTTCTGTTACTCCTCATTTGAGACCCAGGTAAGCAGTGCTCTGCTCTGGTGCCGTATTGAGCAAGAGTGAAGAGTAACTTGAATATATTGGAAACGGTTCCGAATTTTTAACTTGTTTTTTTTAAGAAAGTTTCTTATTTCAGTGTGATAGGGCTTATGTGAAATTTAAATTTTCGTGATAGTTCCAATTTAATGTTAATTGTGTAGGCAGGGACTTATGCAGTGTGTCATATTATTGTTCCAGGATTGTGGTCAGCGGGGCAGACTTGCAGGAGGCAATAGTCCAAGACTCAGCCCAAGTTTTTGACTTTCAGAAAAAATATAAACTGACACAGGAGGAGGTAAGCACAACTCCCAGCATCGCACATGGATCTGGTTTTAATTAAGCTTCTTCTTTTTTTCTGATTAAACCATTAATAATGCATCTGTATATACAGTATATTCTAAAGAGAAAAAGAACATAAAATGGATTGGCTATTCTGAATATAGAATATTTCTAAAATATGGAAGTTGCAATATTTTTTCCCTGTCTCAGTGGAATACGTTACCAATGTAAAGGGAAAAGGATACAACTGATGTGGGGGAAACATTGAATCACAGCATCCACTCATATAATATACAAATGCACATCTCCCAACTGTCCCGTTTTTCACAGGACAGTCCCAATTTTGACAGCTCAACCCACAGTCCCGGATTTGTTACTGAAATGTCCTGACTTTCTCTGATCTACTGCACTGAACAGCCGGAAAAAGATAAAAAAAAAGAAAAAGATAAAAAGTTTCTAACTTAATCGGCTTTTGGCAGAGAACCCAAAAGAGATACATAGATAATTTTGTAATAATTTAAGATAAGCAGCCATTTTCATCTACTTAAAGTGGTTGTTCACCTTCGAGTTAACTTTTAGTATGACGTAGAGAGTGATATTCTGAGACAATTTGCAATTGCTTTTCCTTTTTTTATTATTTGTGGCTTTTGAGTTATTTAGCTTTTTATTCAGTTTGCAATTTCAGCAGTCTGGTTGCTAGGGTCCAAATTCCCCTAGCAACCATGCACTGATTTGAATTAGAGACTGGAATTAGAGCTGCTGAATAAAAAGCTAAATAACTCATAAACCACAAATAATAAAAAATGAAAGCCAATTGCAAATTGTCTCAGAATATCCCTCTCTGCATCATACTAAACGTTAATCTAAAGGTAAACAACCGCTTTAAATAACCTACCAGTCGAGTATATTTGACTTTAAAAAATTGACATGAATTCAAAATTCAACCTTTGATAAATGGGCCTCTAACTGTCACTATGGTTCTTTCTGCAGGCTCTCGCTGTAAGCGACCACTTCCCAGTAGAACTGGAGCTGATGTGTGCTTGAAGAACACCACTGTATGTCAGAAGCTGGAATTGTGTCTTTACAAGTAGAATTACACTCCCGTACCTTCCTGTAACTAAAGCACAAACAAAAAGACTACAAAGGACAAAATGTACTTTCACTATTTACCAAAAAGTCTCACTATTTGCAGTTGATATGTATTCACCTCACTAAGAATCCAATGGAAAGGAGTCAGCACCTGCTATTGTTGTTGTGTATCAGCCGCCAGATATTTTCTTACTTTATCAGGTCCTCTTTTTGCCGTCCAGGGTCATGTTGGGTTTAATGATTGCATCTTCATTCTCCAGCCATCAACACAACAATTTAATTCACTTAAAGGGATACTGTCAAAGGAAAACATGTTTTTTTCCAAAACACATCAGTTAATAGTGCTGCTCCAGCAGAATTCTGCATTGAAATCCGTTTTTAAAAAGAGCAAACGGGTGTTTTTACATAAAATTTTGAAATTTGGCATCGCACTAGACATATTGTCAGTTTCCCAGGAGCCCTCAGGTCATATGACTTGTGCTCTGATAAACTTCAGTCACTCTTTACTGCTGTACTGCAAGTTGGAGTAATATCATCCCCACCCCCTCCCTTCCCTCCCCAGCCTTCCATCAGCAGAACAATGGGAAGATAACAAGATAGCAGCTGACACCACTGTCCCCCCACCTATTGGTAAACACGAAAAAAGCACCAAAGCAGGAAAACCTCTGCTTTTTTTTTCCTGCTTGGGTGCTTTTCTCAGGCTATTCTCATGTCTACCACTAGACATGAGCAATGCTAACATGGACCCATGTTGTGGGAATGCGGTGAAACAATAGCTGTCTCAAAGCAGTTCCATCCTGATGTGCTGGCTCCTTCTCAAAGCTCAGAATCAGGCACAATGCACTGAGATGGCTGCCCCACACCAATATTACAGCTAAAAAATGAATTTGTTGGTTTAAGAATAAAATTTTAAATAGTAGAGTAAATTATTTGCCATGTAAACAGTGTAATTTAGAAATATGTTTAGTCTCACATATGGGGGTTTGATAGTGATACAAGCGATGAAGCCATACAGAGTAATCAGTAAAGGCTATGGGCAGGCAATAGAACAAATATCACTAAAGGAATTGTTCAGTATAAAAATAAAAACTGGGTAAATAGATTGGCTGTGCAAAATAAAAAAATGTTTCTAATATAGTTAGTTAGGCAAAAATGTAATGTATAAAGGCTGGAGTGACTGGATGTCTAACATAATAGCCAGAACACTACTTTTCAGCTCTCTTGGTTTCCACTGATTGATTACCAGGCAGTAACCTGTGACTTGAAGGGGGGCACATGAGTCATAACTGTTGCTTTTGAATCTGAGCTCAATGCTGAGGATCAATTGCAAACTCACTGAACAGTTATGTCCCATGTGGCCCCCTTCAAGTCACTGACTAACTCAGAGTTAGAGAGCTGAAAAGCAGGAAATAGTGTTCTGTTCTTATATTAGACATCCAGTCACTCCAGCCTTTATACATTACATTTTTGGCTAACTAATTATATCAGAATTTTTTTTTATTTTGCACATCCTATCTATTTACCTAGTTTATATTTTTACACTGAACTGTTCCTTTAAAGGGACACTTATTGTTTGTAGGCCTCTGTCTGGACAGGGCAGATATATAGGACTCTGCTCTTTTGGGTTGTGTTTTGTGATTATGTTTTACTCAGGTGTAATGATATGGTGACCCTTATAAGATGCCATACAACTGCTTTAATTCAACTAGTGGCCTTTAATTCAACGTAGACCCCAAAAAGCTGCTGTTAGAAAGGGATTCTGGAGTTGGAGTTTAAAAATACCTAAAGGGCCTCTGACTGAATATCACTGTTTTAACTGTTGGTGCTACACGCATCCCTGTGGATCATGCTCAAGCAGCAGATTAACTGTATTATATCTGATTCTGCCAACATTACATGTCGATTATTGTATAGTACTGCATCTTATATTTTTATTTTAGAATCATATCTTCTATGTGAAATAAACATTTTTACATGTGACAAAAAATGAATGTATTCTTGGACAGGCCAGAAAATACTGGAACATGGCTGAGATTCTGTCACCGTAAGGTTTAAGGGATTTCACAGGCCTTCATATAAGAAATGAAAATCAAAGGTCACAGGATCTGAAGGAAATGGTATGGTATGTCCACATGTATGGTCAATGGGATATTTCTCACAGTAAACTGAGACAAAAGCCACTCTCCCAGGTAGATAGAGCCTAGAATTAAAATAAAACTGGATTAGGGCTCTTACACACAGCCATTTTTGCGTTGCATTTTCTTCCGTTCAGCCGCAGGGAAGCGCAGGAGTAGACGTACTCAATTATTGTTGAGGGGGCTGTATTCACACAGACGCATGTAATCGACAAACGCAGGTTGGGACGCAGCATGTTGCATTTCAGCTGCGTTCCACGCATGCATGCGTCAATGTGAGTACAGCTCCCTTCAAAATAATTGACTGTGTCTACTCCTGCGCTCCCCTATGGCTGAACGGAAGAAAACCATGTGCAGGGGAGCACAGGTAAAAAAGGGCCCTTAGAGTGAGAGACAATTCTGTGAAATAAAGATATTATAGTTGTTATCTGATTGGTTTCCATGGGCTGGTTAATTGGAAACTACTCCTCAATACATAAATTATAGATTGGATAAACCTGGCTGTGCTACTTGGGGTGGGCAGTTAATTATGTCTGAATTTGCTCCCTATAGAAAACCTTGTTAGCTGATAATTCCTATTAGAGCTTGTGGGAAATCACTGACTGAAAGGAAGTGACTGAGGCAATCAATTTCATCCTGCTTCCTCTGTAATTTCAATCACCACAATGTCTGGACTGTTCTCCATGCAAATTAACCAATCTGATATCAAGGTGATTTATATTCATCAAGAATATGCCGTACAGTTTTGGTCTCCATCACTCAAACAGGACATTATTGTATTAGAGAGGGTACAGAGAAGGGCAACTAAGCTGGTAAAAGGTATGGTAAATCTTAGCTATGAGGAAAGACTGGCCAAATTGGGGATGTTCATGCTGGAGAAGAGGCGTTTAAGGGGAGATATGATAACTATGTATAAATATATAAGGGAATCATATAATAATCTCTCTAATGCTTTATTTACCAGTAGGTCTTTCCAGCTGACACAAGGTCATCCATTCCGTTTAGAAGAAAAGAGGTTCTGCCTAAATATTCAGAAGGGGTTTGTTACAGTGAGAGCTGTGAAGATGTGGAATTGTCTCCCTGAATCAGTGGTACAGGCTGATACATTAGATAGGTATAAGAAGGGGTTGGATGGTGTTTAGCAAGTGAGGGAATACAGGGTTATGGGAGATTTCTCATAGTACAAGTTAATCCAGGGACTGGTCCGATTGCCATTTTGGAGTCAGGAAGGAATTGTTTCCCCCTCTGAGGCAAATTTGAGAGGCTTCAGATGTTTTTTTTTTTGCCTTCCTCTGGATCAACTGGCAGTTAGGAAGGTTAAAACAGAGTTGAAAGATTGAACTTGATGGACGTGTGTCTTTTTTCAACCTAACTTACTTTGTTACTATGTTACATATAAACGGTCAAATACGTGACTTCCTCCATAAAAAAAAGGTTTTTTACAAATCTTGACATTACAAATATAATTTTAATATCATATTAAGGACATGTGGAGGTTTGTACAATCTATTTGTGTGTACCTCAAAGCTAAACATATAGAAAAAAAATTAGCATCATTAGAAAGTAGGTGAATGAGCAGATGTTCTCCAAACTAACCATGGTCACACACATGAACAAGGAACCCTCACATGGTAAAAGACCTTTTCCACTTTCTCAGCATTTTTCAGTTTGTCATCTGTTATGGCTTCTCCAAAACAACGTCATCTCCTTAATATACTACTGTTTCCTTTGCCTCAGTCTTTCCATGTACACCTGCAGAAACTTCTGAATAGAGTCTCTTGAGACAAAACTGACAAAATTCTTGATATCGGCTTCTCGATTGTTCACTAGTTTGTCTGTTGTCTGCTTGCGCATCATGGACTTGGTGATCTGCCTGGCGTGGTCTGTTGAACAAAAAGAGAAAAAGGAAAGGATACAGGATTAAGAATCATTATTCTGAGCCTAGATTAGCCACACAGAAACTGAATGAGTGATTTCTGTCCAAACAAAAGAGGAAGAGATAAGAGAGATAAGAGATAAAGATTTAATTACTTAATTATTGTTAAACTTATTTGCCTGGAAATTTCCAGCTGGTCAGTTTAAGCCTTCTGAAATACCTGATAGAAGAACTATATTTCTAAACAACAAGCGTATATATTGGATCAAATATTTCATTTTATTAATAGATCGGTGTTAAATGTAGTGAAAAATAGTCAGTTGGATAAAATCATATCCATGAGTAAAGAGTCACAACTGCATATATCTGGCAATCTGAACCTTTAATCGGGTTGTTCACCTTTAAATTAACTGTTAGTATGACGTAGACAGAGAGTGATATTCTGAGACAATTTGTAATTGGTTTTCATTTTTTATTATTTGTGTTTTTGTGTTATTTAGCTTTTTATTCAGCAGATCTTCAGTTTGCAATTTCAGCCATCTGGGTGCTAACAACCATTCTCTGAGTTGAATAAGAAACTGGACTATGAATAGGGGAGGGAGCGAATAGAGAGAGGAGTAATAAAAAGTACCAATAACAATACATTTGAAGCCTTACAGAGTATTTGCTTTTAGATGGGGTCAGTGACCCCCATTTGATAGCTGGAAAGAGTCAGAAGAAGAAGGCAAATATTTTAAAAGAAAACTATAAAAAAAAAACAAATAATGACGGGCAATTGAAAGGTTGCCTGGGAGAAAGGGAGCCATTTTATAACATACTATAAGAAAACTTAATGGTGAACCACCCCTTTAACCCTTGGGTATAACAATCTGCCGGGCAGAATAAGCCACATGTGAAATATAGTTTTTGACCCACAGAATAAATGGATTGACCAAGCAGTCAGTCTGTGTGTGTAGACAGCTTAACCAGTGAACAAATGAATATAAAAACAGTCAATCACTTGTAAACACACATGGAACCTCCCAGAAACACATTTCTTAAAGGACCAGTAACATCATTTAAAAAAAAAAAAAAATTGTTAGTATACTATGAAAAAAACACCAACACATATTAAACTTTAAAATCTTTTAATCTTAATTTTATTTAGAAATAACTTACCGAAACTCCACTTGCGCTCCTCTTCAGAAAAGGCGACTGTGCCGAATCCGAACCCTAATTTTCATATGCAAATTAGGGGTTGAAAGGGGAAAATATTTTTTACTTCCTTGTTTTGTGACAAAAAGTCACGCGATTTCCCTCCCCGCCCCTAATTTGCATATGCAAATTAGGATTCGGTTCGGCCGGGCAGAAGGATTCGGCTGAATCCGAATCCTGATGAAAAAGGCAGAATCCTGGCCGAATCCCGAACTGAATCCTGGATTCGGTGCATCCCTAATATATATACAGGTATATGTATGTATCATGTTTTCAAGGTGCCACAACTAACAACTGAGCCCACTTTTCCTGAAGTTATGTTATAATATACCAAAAAAACATTTTAAATAAGTAGAATTACTCTATTTTCACTACTTGTGTAATCTGGTTTTAAAGGGGTTGTTCACCTTTGAGTTTGACTTTTAGTATGATGTAGCGAGTAAAATACTGACACTTTACAAAACGTTTTCATTTTTTATTATTCGTGGTTGTTTATGAGTTATTTAGATTTGAATTCAGCAGCTCTCCAGTTTGCAATTTCACCAATCTGGTTGCTAGGGTTCAAATTAGCCTAGCAACCATGTATTGATATGAATAAGAGACTGGAATATGAATAGGAGAGGCCTGAATAGAAAGAGGAGTAATAACAAGTAGCAATAACAATGCCTTTGTAGCCTTACAGCGCATTTGTTTTAAGATGGGGTCAGTGACCCCAATTTGAAAGTTGGAAAGTGTCAGAAGAAGGCAAATCATTTAAAAACTAGATAAAAAAATAATAATGACCGATTGAAAAGTTGCTTAGAATTGGCCCTTCAAGAATATACTAAAAGTACTGTATACCACTTGGAGCTGCCAGAAGGTGATAAGCCAAGACATACAAATACACATACAGATGTGAGAATCAGGCCCCGACATCCATGGTCCATCTCCAGCTTTTCCAAACTGATGGAGAACTCTGTTAGGAAGTCCAAACTAAGGCTGTTCACAGGAGGGTTTTTAATTTTCATGACTGCCACCCCTAAAACACAAACAATGCTTTGTTGCTGACAGGCAGATGCCTTTATCAGTAAGATGATTCCTTATCAGCAAGATGATGCCTTATCTGTGATCCTTGATCGGCAGAGCAAAGCAGCAACCTGATCCTAAAAAGCATAATATCCCCTTCCCTGAGAGGCCTCTATTCCTTCCTTGTGCTGTGAATGAAACGAGAATGTATATGTATGTGCAGCCATGCTCTTGTGTGCACCTGCATAAGACATGCAATGGATCATTATAGGGGCATATACAGACCAGTCAGGATCACTTCAGCAGTCTGATGCGGTCCTTCTCTGACATTTAAAGGAACAGTTCAGTGTTAAAATAAAAACTGGGTAAATAGATAGGCTGTGCAAAATAAAACATGCTTCTAATATAGTTAGTAAGCCAAAAATGTAAGGCTGGAGTGACTGGATGTGTAACATAATAGCCAGAACACTACTTCCTGCTTATCAGCTCTCTTGGTTTCCACTGATTGGTTACCAGTACAAATGAGGGACTGCAGGTTGAGCTTTCAAAAGAGGGACTTGTCCCTCCAAAATCGGGACGGTTGGGAGGTATGCCTTTAAGAACTCTATTTCGACTATTTGCCACCTCAAACCTGCCGATATTGTTGTTAACGTCAATGGGAGAGGTCGAGGGATCAATTCAGAGTTTTTTGCAGCCTTTCTGACATTCGGAGCTTTAAAAACTTGAATTTGATTTGATTCGAGTTTTCGGGTCGATCGTATTCACTTGAGTTTAAAAAATTTGATTTTAATAATAAATTTGGATTGGTCGAACTTTAAATTCATGGGAGTTTATGAATGTTTTAAATTGAATTTGAAATTTGACCCTTGATAAATCTCTGCAGTATATCTTTTCAAATTGCCCAGAAGTATCACAATAGAAAAATGAATGGGCAACTTGTGAATGTTCTATGCTCAGCACAAACCTCATTGTACAAACCCACGATTATATTTCACAAGGAACACCTCCTGGTCTGCAAGACAGGACAGACTAGTTACCCAGGGACCAAACTTGAGCAACTGCTACATTTTGCTGTTGGGGCGTTAAGGTGTGCACTCACCAATCAATCAGAAATGGAGATTTTATTGCATATAACTTACCTATTGCTTCATCCAGCTCCACAAGGATTTTATGGCTACTGAAATGCCTCTTAAGGCTGATTTGCTGACAGAAAGCCAGTCCATTGCTGTGAGCATGTAATGAACCTAGGGATAAACAAAAGAACAACATATTTTAATGCCACAAAAAAAAGACTAAAGGAAATAAAAAATCCCTTAGCTATTTGCAATCATAACATCATTTGACCTTTAAACTGCAAATTTAAAGGGGTGGTTCACCTTTAAGTTAACGTTTAGTATGTTATAGAATGGCCAATTCTAAGCAGCTTTTCAAATGGTCTTTTTTTAACAATTATTTTTATTGAAATTTTAAAAGTACAGGTATGCATGCACAGAAAAAAATTGTATAAAAATTGAAAAATGAATTATTGTCTATGCGTTTTCTTGTATTTACATGTGAAGTTATATTAAAAAAAAACATCTGTCCTAGGACTTAAAGGGATACTGTCATGGGAAAAAAAAATTCAAAATGAATCAGTTAATAGTGCTACTCCAGCAGAATTCTGCACTGAAATCCATTTCTCAAAAGAGCAAACAGATTTTTTTATATTCGATTTTGAAATCTGACATGGGGCTAGACATATTGTCAGTTTCCCAGCTGCCCCCAGTCATGTGACTTGTGCTCTAAAAAACTTCAATCACTCTTTACTGCTGTACTGCAAGTTGGAGTGATATCATCCCCCCCCCAGCAGCCAAACAAAAGAACAATGGGAAGGTAACCAGATAACAGCTCCCTAACACAAGATAACAGCTGCCTGGTAGATCTAAGAACAACACTCAATAGTAAAAACCCATGTCTCACTGAGACACATTCAGTTACATTGAGAAGGAAAAACAGCAGCCTGCCAGAAAGCATTTCTCTCCTAAAGTGCAGGCACAAGTCACATGACTGGGGGCTGCTGGGAAATTAACAATATGTTTAGCCCCATGTCAGATTTCAAAATTGAATATAAAAAAATCTGTTTGCTCTTTTGAGAAATGGATTTCAGTGCAGAATTCTGCTTGAGCAGCACTATTAACTGATGCATTTTGAAAAAAAACATGTTTTCCGATGGCAGGATCCCTTTAAGTATAATATAGTCTTTAGACAATACTAAGGGGCAGATTTATCAAAAGTCGAAGTGAATTCGAGGGAATTTTCGAAGTAAAAAAATTAGAAATTCGAAGTAATTTTTTGGATACTTCGACCATTGAATAGGATAGGATACTACAAATTCGATTCGAAGTAAAATAGTTCAAATATTCGACCATTCCATAATCGAAGTACTGTCTCTTTAAAAAAACTTTGACTTCAATACTTCGCCAAATTAAACCTGCGGAAGAACTATGTTAGCCTATGGGGAACTTCTATAGCAGTTTTCTACGTTTTTTGAAGTCAAAGAAAAATCGTTTGATCAATCGATGAAATCCTTCGAATCGTTCGATTCAAAGGATTTAATCTAGGGATGCACCGAATCCAGGATTCGGTTCGGGATTCGGCCAGGATTCGGGCTTTTTCAAC